>OY757931.1:80300032-80302532 GCA_963585895.1 Sepioteuthis lessoniana | reverse complement strand
TGATGGTGAGACTTCAGTTTTGAAGATCTGAGGAGTGCGGTGTGCCATTACACCCAGATCTACACTCTCTCAGATTGATTGTACATCTTATGGCCCTATCTATAGGTCAAACAGATATATTTACAAAACACTCGTATTCCATTGGACCGTGTGCTACAAAAACTTTTAAAGAAAAAACTACACAAAAATGTTAATAGAAACGTTCAAGGAACACAATTCCCTTTACCTGAAGGCTGAAAATAATCCTTAAAAGGTTCAAATTCCATTAAAATTAAACAACTAATCAAATACAGCAATCAAATTTACACACAGTTAACTTGTTTCTACCTATTTTGAAATTTTGACAAGTCAGAATTTTTTGTTTCTTTTTAAAAATAAACATTTATTTCTTTTTTATGTTGTTGATTTTATTGTTATTTCTTGTTGTTTCTTTTTAATAATTAATATCAATTTCTTTTTATTATGTTGATTTTATTATTTTTTCTTGTTTCGTTTTAATAATAAATATCTGTTTCTTTTTATGTTGTTGATTTTCTACTTTTTTCTTGTTGTTTCTTTTTAATAATAAATATCAATTTCTTTTTATATTGTTGATTTTCTTGCTTTTCCTTGTTGTTTCTTTTTAATAATAAATATCTATTTCTTCTTATATTGTTGATTTTCTTGTTTTTGTTGTTGTTTCTTTTTAATAATAAATATCTATTTCATTTTCTATTGTTGATTTTTTTTTTCTTGTTTCGTTTTCATAATAAATATCTATTTCTTTTTATGTTGTTGATTTTCTTGTTTTTTCTTGTTTCTTAGGTTGATTGCTGAATTCTTGATTTAGGAGAGAAGTAAAGCAATAATCACGAATTTATTTTATCACCGATAACATTTGAATGTGATATTTATGAGGAAAGAATTTTTAAACGCTAACCATTTATACAGCAACTTTACTTCGTTTTTCTTAAAAAAATTCAAATGAAAATAAAGAAAAAGGAACGCATCCTCTATTATATTGTTTATACAGATTGAGACATTGATTGTTTGATTTTAAAGACACCTCAACCTGTATGTGATTATTTTATACTTAGAAATAAGAGAATCCCGTTCATTGCACGTATATATTTTTATTTGTGCTGTTTCTCACACTTTTTTCACGATCCTATTGTATACGAATAATTCTTAAACTAGTCTATTTGAACTATACATGGGACCCCATCAAGGGAAGAGAGTGGACCTGAGAGTAAGGGTCATGAAAAGGTACTCCACACTACTATAAATCAGGAAACCAACCGTCAGATGCAATTTAGGGTCACACCAAAGGCGCATCTTTTTAGTTGGGGGATCTCACCACTCGGTTAACTATACAGTCAGCGTATTCCAAGTTCCACTTACATGGTGTAAGAGTAAACGTTCCAAGCATGAGATGTATGGTCTTAAAAATAAATCTATGATGTGACAGATAGATGATATATATCACATGTGTTACTAACTGGAGACAAAACATATTGCAACACTTCCGTCAACAAAGAAAAACAAAAAACTGCACGAATAAGCACACACACACACACACACACACACATATATATATATATATATTATATATATATATATATATATATATAAATACATTTGTGTATTTATAAAAAAAAATAGATATATATATGTTTATTTATTTATTTATATTTATGTATTTATCTATTTTATATATATATATATATATATATATAATTTTCTTTAAGAAAAAAAAACAAAACCAATCACAAAGGATTATAAATTTATTACCATCCTGTTACGCATTTTTTTGGAAATTTCAAAAATGCATAACAGGATAGAAACAAATTTATAATCCTTTGCGATTGGTTTCGATCTTTTTTCTTAAAGAAATTATTGATCTGTATTATTGATACATTGAGCTCATTACCAGGAAAATTTAAATATTCATTCATGAATAATTTCTTGTCCTGATGGAATTACTCCAAACTCCGGTTTAACTGGACTAAGAATACTAATATATATATATATATATATATATATATATATATATATATATATATATTTATATTTATATATATATATATATATATATATATATATATATATATATATATATATATATATATATATATTTATATTTATATATATATATATATATATATATATATATATATATATATATATATATATTTATATTTATATATATATATATATATATATATATATATATATATATATATATATATTTATATTTATATATATATATATATATATATATATATATATATTTATATATATATATATATATATATATTTTATATTTATATATATATATATATATATATATATATATATATATATTTATTTATTTACATACATATATTATTTATGTATATATTTATTTATGTATATATTTATTTATATATATATTTATTTATATATATATATATATTTATTTATATATATATATATATTTATTTATGTATGTATATATTTATTTATGTATGTATATATATAT
>OY757931.1:80250823-80298323 GCA_963585895.1 Sepioteuthis lessoniana | reverse complement strand
TAAAATATGAAATTAGATATATGAATGAGGGGTTATGTAGAATCAAATTTAAAATAAGAAGAAATTTCATTTCAATTTATATATATAAATATATAAATATATATATATATATATATATATATATATAATATATATATATACTATATATATATATATATATATATCCCAGGGCAAAAAAAAACACACTCAAAAATGAAGAAAAAATATATTGTTTACATTTTCTAAAATATGAAATAATATATATGAATGAGTGGCTATATAGAATAAAATTTAAAATATAAACAAATTTGATTTCAATTTATATGTATATATATATATATATTAAATATATATATATATATATATATATATATATATATATATATATATATATATATATATATATATATATATATATCCCAGGGAAAAAAAAAAAACACTCTCAAAAGTGAAGAAAAATATATTGGTTTACATTTTTTAAAATATGAAATCAGATATATGAATGAGGGGCTATATAGAATAAAATTTAAAATAAAAATAAATATCATTTTCAATTTATATATATATATATATATATACATACATATATATATATATATATATATATATATATATATAATATATATATATATATATATATATATATATCCCAGGGGAAAAAAAAACACTCTCAAAAATGAAGTAAAATATATTGTTTACATTTTCTAAAATATGAAATCAGATATATGAATGAGGGGCTATATAGAATCAAATTTAAAATATGAAGAAATTTCATTTCAATTTTTATATATATATATATATATATATATATATATATATATATATATATATATATATATATATATATATATATATATATATATCCCAGGGCAAAAATAAAAGCTACTCTCAAAAATAAAGAAAAATATATGGTTTACATTTTCTAAAATATGAAATCAGATATATGAATGAGGGGGCTATATAGATTCAAATTTAAAATATGAAGAAATTTCATATATTTCATTTTATATATATATATATATATATATATATATATATATATATATATATATATATATATATATATATATATATATATATATATACATATATATATATATATATATATATATATATATATATATATATTTATATATATATATATATATATCCCAGGGCAAAAAAAAAACACTCTCAAAAATGAAGAAAAATATATTGTTTACATTTCCTAAAATATGAAATTAGATATATGAATGAGGGGTTATGTAGAATCAAATTTAAAATAAGAAGAAATTTCATTTCAATTTATATATATAAATATATATATAATATATATATATATATATATATATATATATATATATATATATATATATATATATATATATCCAGGGTAAAAAAAAAATCCACTCTCAAAAATGAAGAAAAATATATTGTTTACATTTTCTAAAATATGAAATCAGATATATGAAAGAGGGGCTATGCAGAATCAAATTTAAAATATGAAGAAATTTCATTTCAATTTATATATATATATATATATATATATATATATATATATATATCTATATATATATATATATACACAAATATCTTTATACATATATATACTATATATATATATATATATATATATATATATATGTATGTATGTGTGTTGTGTGTGTGTGTGTGTGTGTGTGTGTGTGTGTGTGTGTGTGTGTGTGAGCATTATGGTTAATTTTGAAATGTTGTTTCGGCATGAATAAATACCAACGAACAGAACTACAGAATTTAAAGGCATTTTTTACTCTAATACCTTGTAATTCCGCCGTTAGATTGGATAACTTCAAAAATCCGCTAAACATATTATCAACAAGTTGCTGCAGTTGAAACGAAGTTATTTTTCCTATCTATCTAAGATTGCGTTTTTGAGTTCAGAATACTCTCAAGTTCTATAATAAACTCTTGAAAAAAATCAACCCTCACACATTTTCTATAGGATTGATGTCCGTTCCATACTTATTTGGACTTTTCAAGTAATTGCAGATGATGGTTTCACTGCATCCTAAGAACTTTGGAATTTCTCTTTGAGATTTTACAACTCTCTTCAGAGTTGTAATCTTGCCTTTCTCAAAATCAGAATATTTAGTTTCTTTAAGTATTTAGTATTTAACGTATTATAGCTTTAATAGATTTTATATTACGTAGACAATTAATGATAAATTTTTCAATTAAATCGAGTCTTCTTTCTTAGTTTTATCGGCGGTTTTTATATTTATGTCGAAAATGAATTTTAAGATTTAGCATAAATGCTAATATACATATAAAAATGAATTGAAATTTCTTCTTATTCTAAATTTCATTGCCTCTTAATCACATTATTTACATTTTTCGAATTATTGTCCTCATCTTTGTCGCCATGTTTATCACAACGTTTCGGCTGTTGTACACTCCGGCCTTCTTCTGGTGGTTGGAATGTCGAACGTAATCCTTTAATTTCGCTCACCTGTGTAGACTGTTGTAGTTACACGAGCCATGTTTAATAGATGTCAGTTATCAGTTATGTCCTGTTAATTTCCCTTCTGAAAGTTCTCCACTGCCTTCACCAGGTGAATACACCCTGAAGAAGGCCGGAGCATACCACGGGTGAAACGTTCTGATAGACATGGCAACAAAGATGAGGAAAATAGTCCGGGAAATGTAAATAATGTACATAATTCCTCATCTCACAAAATATAGACATTGTCTTAATCTTATCATCTATATATCTAACTCTCATAATTTAAACTTTGTAAACAATGTTTTTTTCTTCGATTTATGAGGGTGGTTTTTATATATTTGTCTAGAAATATATATATATATAGATATATATATAGTATATATATTAATATATATATATATATATATATATATATATATATATATATATATATATATATATAAGACATTAAGTTAAAGTATATTTTCATTTTTTCATGTGTACGAAATTAAGTAAATTATTTTGTTTCTCTTTTTTTCTTATGATTTTGTTAAGTATCAAAAATCATTTTATTTCAATAATGATAATTTTAATTGATAAATGAGAGCTGATGAATTTAGAATATGTATTTTGCTCTTGCTGAAAATCTGATTGTCACCCTGATTATTAATAATATTAATAACTTATTCCTCTGACCGTTCCTATCAACTTCATGATCATAGTCATCATCAATTAAATGTTCTTATTATCTATTTTCATCATTTTCATCCTAATTATTTTTTGACGTGTTTCTTTCCCAGGGGAATAAATGACAGACCATTTCTTCAAGATTTGACCATTCTCTTCTGATAATCGTAATGCTGTCATCCGGTTGAATTCAATTCTTCTTCAGATTCCCCAAGTCTCTAAATCTTTTCGGAAGGTTCTTCGAATCGTATCAATTATGACAAGAATGGCACATACCTTAATTTTGATCCGCTTTTATTTTCAGTTCTCAAGAGAATTCTGAGTATTCATTCCGTTTTCTTTCAATCTTATTGAGTCGTCTGTTGAACCAGTGATATTCCACCATTTGACTATTACAAAAAAATGTTTATGATGACTAACCCTCAGGCTTCAAACTGCACAACTCGTTTGAGATTCACTTTCTCTAAGAATCCTTCGATTAATAACACCACCCACACTACTACTACTACTACTACTACTACTACTACTACTACTACTAATAATAATAATAATAATAATAATTGCTGTTTTTATTATTATTTTTAATTGTAGTTTTATTAAAATAGTCATCGTGAATTTTCCCCCAAGCTCTAAATTGTGTATTTCATTGGAATCTGAGTAACTGCATATATTCTCAGATCTCCAGGATTCTTCTAAGAATTCTAGCAGATTTTAACCGTGTTGCAAAGAACACGTACATAAAAATTACAGGTCAACGTCGAGAAGACCTTATTTTTCTCAATTACAATAAGGAGATCCCGTCCTCTGCCTTGATTGTAATGGTCAGTCAAGATGTTGAAGATCAGGGTTAATTTTAATCGTTTGATTATTCCATGACTAGCCCAGATTTTGAGAGCTACTGGTGTTTGGTCTTGTGCTGTATCATCGACATCTAGTAAGGTAATATATTGATTTAAATTCTTCCTTTTCGAAGCAAGGAATAATCCTGTGAAGTTCACTACTGATAAACGTACAACCTGTTCCTTCCTTTTTATTAGATCCTCTAATTTAGATTAATCTCTAATTTGTTTCTTATTCTTCTGCGATACAACATTTTCTGTTTCTTTCTTTTTGTTGACTCATGTTCAAATAATTATGGTTAAAGATTCGTTTCTTTGTTGTACTTGCAGATATTCATGCAGGCTTTCACTCGGTTTTCAATTTCATTCAGTGAACGGTTACAATAGCGACATTTATTATCTGAGAGATTGCGTCTTTATGATGACGAAATCAGGTTTCTTAACCTGGAAGCGTTGATCCATTTGAATTATCAATACCCCAAGAATCATTCTCCTCCTTCTTCCTCTTCTTCCTCCTTCTCTTCTTCTTCTTCTTCTTCTTCTTCTTCTTCTTCTTCTTCTTCTGCTGCTGCTGCTGCTAAACTTATTTCTTATTTTAATACTCTCCCGATTATTCCATCTCTTCCTATTATTATTATTATTATTATTATTATTATTATTATTATTATTATTATTATTATTATTATTATTATTCTACTCTTCTCAGAGCTTTCCAAACCAGTGTTCGCCGATGGTCTACAGTCGGAGCCTGAAGTGACATTAATCTCCTCAATTTTCTAGAATGCTTCTCGGTACTCTGGCCAATATTAACTGTGCTATAGTTTGGATGGTCCCCCACTGGTTCTCTTATTTCGAATTCCCCCGGGCCTTTTACCAATCCTTTGGTGACTGTACCGAGTGCATCTAATTCATTTAGTAGTACCATTACTTCTATGTTCCATAGTTTTTTTCATTTCCCTAGAATTGTCCAGGTATATATCTTTCTTTTCGCTTTCTTTCGATTTTACCTCTGTGGTCTGCTGGGACAGTAAAGTTCACAATTCGGCTCATTCTCTTATTTTTGTGCGTGTATCATTATGTTTGGTCGTCTGGTCGCGATTAGGAGATCCGTTTGTATCTGGCCGAGATGATAACGTCTCGTGAGTTTCTCCAACTCATTTTAAATGGACGTTTTCTAAGTGTCAGCAAATTTTCTCAAATCTCAAAAACTCTTCTAAATAATCTAACTGATTCTGGTGCTGCTGACGTCTGGATGGTATCAATTCTTCATTCGATTTTCTACTCACCTAATTTTATTTTCATACCATTGAGGACAATTCCAAGTGCTGCAACTACAATTGGTATCAATGTCAACTCCATGTTTCAAATATTTGTTTTTTCTGTCGACTGCAAAGATACAAGTATTATCTATCTTTAAACGATTTTTATTCTAGTAAGCTGAAAATGGAATTTTTTCTTCTAGTGAATTAAAACTAATCTAGTTCTCTTGTCTTAGGTGATCCATTTGTACCTTAAAATCTAATTGGATGATAAAAATTTAATTTTCCTTGACGGATGTTTGTTTATGCATATACAATAATTTAGCATGATAAAATGTTAATCTTTTGCGCAATTCCCAGTGAATCACCTTTCCTTCTTAGTCGTAACTAAACCTTGAATTCCTTTTCCATCGGTTTGTTGCATTCGCTTATAATGATATTAACCGTTTCATTTCTCTCATCACATCAAATACAATTATTATTATTACTTACTCATTAGAGTTTTTCACATCAGCGTTAGCTGTGAACAGCATGGCAGTTATTTCCGCTAGATGACGATCAAACATGCCATTCCAAACACGGCGGAAGTGACACATTCCGATGGCCTGTTATGGGGAGATACTATTATATAACTCGGCGAAGTCAGGAAGTTAGTTAGGTTGGAGACCAGACCAGTTTGGAGATCGGAGAGTTCTGAGACAAGATGTGGTAGAGAAAGCCAGCACCCAGCACCCAGCGGAGACCTGGGCCCCTTGGCCTCCGGTTGAGCAGCCCAGGCGAACGGGAAAGAAACGCTGATGGCTATAAGAGTGGGGGTCAATATGTTGCAGTTCTGTTCGGTCTCCAACTCCCTCTCATGCACAACCCTTTCAAATAAAGTGAGAGGTACATATGTTTCTAAGGAACTATGTCTCTCGTTTTTATTGCGTCGATGTGTTTATGCATGTATATAAGTATACAATAAGTTGATTAATCTTTTCTTTTGGTTTGTAGCACACAGTTCTCTCCCTAAATATGTAATTGAGTTGTATCTTTGCAATCACAAATAGTAATGCAAAAAGTGCCCCTCCCTGGAAAATGCCTCTCTGGATTTTCACCTCTGCGAATTTTTCCTCCTGATGTTAATTCCACTTTCCAGTTTTCATGGTTTCCATGATGAATTTTATAATTTTGTCGCAAATATTTAGACTATCTGCTATTCAGGATTATGGAACCATATCATAGGCATTTTTATTGTCAATCCACACCATAGACCACATTTTTCCACTTCATTTTGAGCATGTGTTGATTAATATACAATAAATCAACAATTCCTCTTGTACCCCAGTGGCATTGTTTCTATTCTTTGGGAAATACTTCGCAGCATACAAGCGAATAATTGATGTCTTCCCTGTATGGTTTGGATTTTCCACATCATTGGTAGACACTTTTAGATCTCAATTTGCTGCGGATCGTTCTATTTACGGGGAATTTCTCCATCCTGCTAAGTCTCCCCTTTATCCTCCATTTGTATATTCTTGCTTATTCTAAACATCTTCTCAGTTGAAGAGCCAGTCTTTCTTAGGTATACGTGAAATTTTCAATTCATAAACCATGTATGCCATCATAGACTGATATTTTCCAATCTGGTACATTTTGAGTGTTGCCCTGAGCGACTTTGTGTGTACGTGGTACATTCAATAAATTTTCCAGACTTTTTGTACAGACATTTAAGATTGTCGTAAACTCTTGAAAATTCAGTATGTTATTGCTATATATCTTAGGAAATGACTGACCAATTTTTATGATTTCAAGGGAAAATGAAAATCTACAGCAGCAATTGGAATACACCCTACTAAAGTCTAATTGTCACAGCTGGTGAATGCAATCTGGGAACGTGAGTAAACTTTAAAAGAACGATATGCAATAAAATTCTATTTTAAACTTGGAAAAAATGCTTCAGAAACGTATGGAATGCTTCAGACTGCTTTTGGACAACGATGCAAGAATCGGGCATCACTTTTTGAGCGGCATAAGAGATTCAAGGAAGACAGAGAGTCCGTGAGGGATGATGAGAGGTATGGGAGGGGTAAGGAGGTCAGTACACTAGAGTTCATTGGCTCAATGGTTTGGGTTAGGGTTAGGGTTACTATGTTGAGGTTTTAAAGGAGTTCAGGAAGAGATTCCATCGGAAGAGGCCAGCACTTTTCAAATAGGATCAGTGGCATTTCCACCAGGACAATGCGCCAGTCCATAACTCTATCCTTGTCACAGACTATTTGACCAAGATTGGCATCAAGACAGTTCCTCACCCTCCTTATAGTCCAGATCTTGCTCCCTGTGACTTTTGCTTATTCCCTAAGCTCAGAGGCTGTTGTTATGACAACTGAGGAGATGAAAGAGGCTGTGACGAAGGATATTGACACGCTCACACAAGAAGACTTCCTCTACATTATTGAGAACGGCAAGAATATTGAGAAGAGTCCAGGAGAATTGAGGAAAATTGCTGTTACTCAATCTCCTGTGAAAGACCATTGGCTAACGCTGATGTGAAAAAACACGGAGTATATATATATATATATATATATATATATATGTACGTGGTGCATTTAATAGGTTTCCAGACTTTTTTGTACAGGCATTAAGAATTGTCGTAAACTCTTGAAAATTAATTATGTTATTGCTATACATCTTATGAGATGGCTGACCAATTTTTATGATTTCAGGTTTTGATGAACAGCTACAGCAGGAATTGGAATACACCCTACTAAAACCTGATTGTCACAGCTGGAAATTTCAAAAGTACAATCTGGACGTGAGGAAGAATGATATGCAATAAAATCCTGTTTTAAACTTGGAAAAAATGCCACAGAAACGTATGGAAATCTTCAGACTGCTTTTGGACAACCTGGCATGAATCGAGCATCAGTTTTTGAGTAGCATAAGCGATTCAAGAAAGGCAGGGGATCTCCAAGGGGTGATAAGAGGTGTGGGAGGAGTAAGGGAGTCAATACACCAGAGTTCATTAGCCAAAGGGTTAGGGTTATCGTTACTATGTTGAAGTTTTAAGAGAGTTCAGGAAGAGATTCTGTCGGAAGAGACCAGCACTTTTCAAATCATCTGAGTGGCATTTACTCCAGGACAATGCACCAATCCACAACTCCATCCTTGTCACAGACTATTTGAGCAAGATGGGCATCAATACAGTTCCTCAACCTCCCTATAGTCCAGCCCTTGCTCCCTGTGACTTTTAGTTATTCCCTGAGCTCAGAGGCTGTCGTTCTGAGACAATTGTGGAGATGAAAGAGGCTGTGAGGAAGGTCATTGACACGCTCACACTAGAGGACCTCCACGGGGCCTTCCAGAGGTTTTTTGAACGGTACAACAAGTGCATTGCAGCCGAAGGAGATTGTTTTAAAGGGGAATAGAATTTCATGTGTGTACTATCAATAATAGTGACCATACGAAAAAGCTTGGAAACTTATTTAATGATCCTCGAGTGTCCACCACAGGGCCTTCTTCCTTGCTTTGAAATTCTTTTGAAATATTATTGAGGCATTCCGGTCTTTCTTCTAGGTTCTTTCTGTTACCATATCTTACTTAAAATTTTTCGGGTTTTTCTTTTGTATCTGGTTGTTGGTTTATTCTAGTGCATTTCCATACACTTACAAATCGAATTATCTTTCTTTATTTTGGTATGATTTGTATTGCTTAACCCTGTCTCGGTATTTTCTTAGCCTCCCTTATTTTACCAATATATTTTCATTTATCTCTTTAAATTGCCTTGTAAGGTTTGTCTGCTGCTGTGTTTTGGTCTTCTCACCCAAGTATATGTTTTTCTTTTCTTTCCATTACATTTTGGATTGATGTCCCCATTTTTTACCTTTTATTCTTGCGTAAACATCCGTCCAGGTTTGTATTTCAGATTGGGTTCTTGAGGGGAACATCGTTTTTATCTCAGACTAATTTTGCTCCTGCATAAATTAGCCTGTTTATTTCAGAGATGTTGCCTGTTGGGATATTTGGTTATAATATATAACTTTTTCGGTTTCTGCCTTATCTTTTTTTTTTACACTTTGTTTTTGAGGGATGATAAAGTAATCTTTTTTCAGGCATGATTTTCTTTATTAACTCTAATTTCATTTTGTCTTTTTACGTTAACATTTGCTTTTGTAGAGCTGGGTTCTGTAGCATTTCGGTTTTCAGTATTTTGCTTTTAAATTCGGTTAGGAAGCTTCTGCGTTTCCTTATTAAGTGCTTTGATTCAAATCAAATCATACGCATATTCTTCCCAATTTATTTGTCCATATTTCTTGTACCATGCTCTACTACGCAACCGAATAGAACCAAAAATTGAGAAGAGACATAGAAAGAACCAAAATGGCTTTCGGAGAAATCGATCCAAGACAAAAATTTTGACTATCGACCAATTCTAGAAGGGGTACATGCAAAAATCCTTGACGCAACACATTTATTTGTCGACTTCTCCAAAGCAGTGGACTCCCCCCTCATAGGGAAGATGGAGCAAATACTACCCAATGAAACCGTCGCAGTCATAATGATGCTGTGTAAAACACGAAATTAAAATACGCTCCCCAAATGGAGACACAAACTACTTCGACATTGTAGTAGGGCTGCTGCAAGGATACACATTAGCCACATATCTCTTTATCATCTGCCTAGACTATGTGCTTACAACGTCTATTGATGTAATGGGGGATAGTGGTTTCAAGCTGGCAAAGGAAAGAATCAGAAGATACCCCGCACAATCAATTACGGACGCGAACAACACCGATGACATAACGGTTTTGGCAAATACACCCGCCCAAGCCGAAACCCTGCAACATAGTCTGGAACGAGCAGCTGTTGGCATTGGTCTCCATGTCAACGCAGAAAAGATTGAATATGTGTTCTTAAATCAAAGAGGTGTCATCTCCACACTAAATGGTAATTCTCTGAAACTGGTGGACAAGTTCACCTACCTAAACGTTAGCTGGTATTGCATCACTGCAGCTTGAGTGGCAGCAAGTACACCCATGTCTCCAAGACTCTTCTGAGTATACTAACTGTTCTTAACATTGCAGTGGTCTCTATGGCGTTGATTCTTCCTCTGCTCCAGTCTATTTTCCAAGCCTCTGGGGATCGTTCCGCAGATTTTTTAGTCCTCTGTTACGGTTCAAGACTTGTTAATTTCCTCTTTCTTTTATTCCCTCTCTGCGGTCCGCTAGAATGGCAGACTCCACTAGGTGACAAGTTCTTCTTCTTCTTCTTCTTCTTCTTCTTCTTCTTCTTCTTCTTCTATTTGATAGACGTCACCAGACAAATCTTATTTTGAATGAATAGAAAATATTCACAAACCAAATGAAGAACATTATTGAGAAAAACGCAAAAAACGGCTCAAAATTACTTTATTAGAGTCGGTCATGATAAAGTTAAAATAGCTGCCTCAGAAGCAAAAGCTAAAAGTATGTTAGAAATATTAGTTGCACACATACACGTATGCGCTCCTAGACACACACAAAAGTAGACAGAAATTATGGAAGACAGTAAATTATGCCAAAAAAGAACTTATTACACAACACAAAGAATTCAAAACTAACACTTGAACTTCAAGATTTAAATAGACGAAAAGACAGAAAATTTGTGAAAAATAATAACGTAACGGAAGGTGGGCAAAAGATGTGCAAAAATGTCGATCCAAATCCTGTAGACAATTTTTCGTTAAAAAATAAAAAAAATAACAACAAAAATATCAAATAAAAACAGTTTTTTTTGTATATAAAAACGATGTCAAAAGATACGTACTGAAAGTTTATTTAAACATTTATTTACTTTTATGTCTACATGATATAGCTCCTTCCTTTCATCTTCTATGTATCAACTCCAACATACTTATGAAAAAAAGGAAAGATAGAAAGCAAGAATGAAAGAAAGAAAGAAATAATAATTGATTGAATACTGCGGAACGTGAACGAAACGAATGAATTGTAAAAAAAAAATAAAGAAAAAGTGAGAAAAAGGTAAGAAAGAAAGAGAGTAAAGAAGCAGTAATTACTATATTCGACATACACACACACATATATATATATATATATATATATATATATATATATATATATATATATATTATAAGAGTGTTGGTCGTCGTTCCATCTTCTTAACTGCCTGTTGAATGTTGTTTTATAAACTTCATGGAACTTAAGGTTGCAGAATATTTACCATGGATTAAATGTATATATATATTTTTTTTTTAATTTATTTATTTATTTATTATCATTATATATATATATATATATATATATATATATATATATATATCGCAGTATCAAACCCACATATTTACGGTATAATCAAAAGAGAAATAGGGTTAAATAATCTAATTCATGAATAAAGCAATTTCCAGTTCATATCTACGTTAATTTGTGGAGTCTGAGTTGTTGCAAAATGTTTTCCAGCTAGCAGCACGATACTACTTTAAATAGTTGAAAAACTAATCAAGGATTACTACTTTTTGAAGGAATGGTGGGTTTTGGCACAGCAAAAACGTTCTTTCCGCTTGAAGCTTATAACTTTTTTGAACTAACTTCGTATCATCATGATCATCATCATGTCGTGGCACCAGCACGGTTATCCCTGACCCTCTCTCTCCACTTCTCCTTATCGTTCTTCGCCTATGACAGGTCTTCAGGACTTCCCGTATCCTCACATCAGCTACTGTATGTATGTTCGAGCTGGTCGTCCTGCTTTTGCCCGGCCGTATGTGGGGGTCCGTAGGAGTACATCACTTATGAGCTCGTCCCTGTTACTCCAGCAGTGTCCTGCATATCTGGTTTGTCTAACTTGGATAGTTTTCGTGATGGGAGGCAGGTGGCCATATACTTGGTGCCTTGTTGGGTGTTGCTACCAGGAAATGTTCAATATTACTCGCAACATTGTTGTGTAAATGCCGTCTAGTTTCTTCTCCAGCCGTTTTGTTCGCATCCAAGTAGTGCATCCATACAGCAGTATCGACACGACCGCTGCCAGGAAGAAACTGAGTTTCATTTTATCGGTCTGGTCTGATTTCCATATGATTGATAGCTAATCGATAGCTTTCCTTGCCTTCCTCAGCTGCGTGTCGATGTCTTTATATATATATATATATATATATATATATATGTGTGTGTGTGTGTGTGTGTGTGTGTGTGTGTGTGTGCGTGTGTTTGTGTGTAAATTTAGTTTGGTTATTTGTTTAATGGCATGTCAACTTTTTAAGGTTATTTAATTTAACAAATTCTCTCTCTTTCTCTCTCTCTCTCTCTCTCTCTCTATCGCACACACACACCTCTGGAAGTGAATATGTTTAGGAAATTTTATTTTAGAATGAGAGAGAACTCATTTGTTTGAACTCAGTTAAATGGTCTCCAGTTTTGCAGTTGAAAGTAAATAAATATATCTAATATTAATCCCTTTATTCCCACAGTTTAAAAGTGTCAAGTATTGCTGTCACAGCGCACCAAACCCTCTTTAACCATATTCAAGTTCTTAAAAGATAAAATAGATTTGGGTCCTTGTTTACGGCAAGAGCAATTTGAAGAATATCTTTGGAACGGTCATATAGGTGCTAGGACTTGACAGTTGATAGATAGAATCGGGTTCTCTGACTGCCCATATATTCCAGTTAGAGCGATTTTGGTAAGATTTTTTTCCTTGCCCACTTTGATTACTGGATCATTGGGTAGGTGGGGTCTGACTCGTTCGCAGAGATGCAATCGGCCTATTCAACAACACAATCCAACAGAACGGTGTGAGTGAAGAAAATAAACGCACACGAGCGAACGTACACACACACACACACACACACACACACACACACACACACAATAATATTATATACACTGCGCAAAAAGATATAAATTAGTTGACAAAATTCCAATTTTTTCAAAAAACTGCCCGTTGATATTTCACAATTTTTTTGCAAAATAATACAACCATTATATGCACATGCATAGCATAAGCTGAAAAGTTCTGCGGAAGTGTAAACAAAGCTATTTGCATGAGTAACACAATATTTCAGTGTTCTTACTTATTAACGATTGATTTCATAACTATGCAATTATAGAACTTCATTACTTAGCAATGGTACATCTTCATTTTTATGCAATTATAGAACTTCATTCCTTTCCAACGGTAGACTCTCATAACTATGCAATTATAGAATTTCATTAATTTGCTATGGTTGAACTTTATAAATGTGCAATTATAGAATTTCATTCCTTTGCAATCGTAGACGTTCATAACGATGCAATAATAGAACCTCATTACTTTGCAATGGTAGAACTTTATAAATATGCAATTATAGAACTTCATTACATTGCAATCGTAGACCTTCATAACGATGCAATTATAGATCTTCATTACTTTTAAATGGTAGACCTTCATTTTTATGCAAATATAGGCTTTCATTACTTTGCAATCGTAGACATTCATAACGATGCAATTATAGAACTTCATTACTTAACAATGGTACATTTTCATTTTTATGCAATTATAGAACTTCATTTCTTTGCAACGGTAGACTCTGATAACTATGCAATTATAGAACTTCATTACTTTGCTATGGTAGAGCTTCATAAATATGCAATCATAGAACTTCATTCCTTTGTAATCGTAGACATTCATAACGATGCAATTATAGAACCTCATTAATTTGCAATGGTAGACCTTCATAACTATGCAATTATAGATCTTCATTCCTTTGCAATCGTAGACGTTCATAACAATGCAATTATAGAACTTCATTACATTGCAATGGTAGACCTTCATAACTATGAAATTATAGAACTTCATTACTTTGCAATCGTAGACCTTCATTTTTATGCAATTATAGAACCTCATTAATTTGCAATCGTAGACCTTCATGACGATGCAATTATAGAACTTCATTACTTTGCAATCGTAGATCTTTATAACTATGCAATTATAGAACTTCATTACTTTGCAATCATAGACTTTCCTTAATTTGTAATCATATACCTTCATTTTTATGCAATTATCGAACTTCATTACTTTGCAATGGTAGACCTTCATAACGATGCAATTATAGACCTTAATTACTTTGCAATGGTAGGCCCGTCATAACTATGCAATTAAGGGACTTCATGATTTTGCAATCGCAGACCTGCACAACTATGAAAATACAGAACTTCCTTACTTTGCAATCGTAGACGTTCATAACTATGCAATTATATAACTTCATTACTTTGTAATCGTAGACCTTCATAACGATGCAATTATAGACCTTCATTACTTTGAAACGGTAGACCTTCATAACTATGCAATTAAGGAACTTCATTACTTTGCAATCGTAGACCTTCATAACGATGCAATTTTAGACCTTCATTACTTTGCAATGGTAGATCTTCATAACTATGCAATTAAGGAATTTCATTACTTTGCAATCGTAGACGTTCACAACTATGCAAATATATAACTTTATTACTTTGCAATGGTAGACCTTCATAACTATACAATTATAGAACTTCATTACTTTGTAATCATAGATCCTTATAACTATGCAATTATAGAATGCCATTACTTTGCAAAAATAGATCTTCCTTTTTTGCAATCGTAAACCTTCATTTTATAGAACTTTATTACTTTGCAATCGTCGATTTTCATTACTATGCAAATATAGAACTTCATTATTTTGCAACTTTAGAGCTTTATAACTGTGCAATTATAGAACGTTTTTACTTTGCAATGGAATACCTTCATTTTTCTGCAATTATAGAACTTCATTACTTTGCAATCGTAGATCTTTATTACTATGCAAATATAGAACTTCATTACTTTGCAATCATCGAACTTCATTACTTTGCAATCATCGAACTTCATTACTTTGCAATCATAGAACTTGATTATTTTGCAATCGTAGATCTTCATTACTATGCAAATATAGAACTTCATTACTTTGCAATGGTAGACCTTCATTACTTTGCAATTATATAACTTCATTATATTTCAGTCGTAGGACTTCGTTACTTCAAAATCGTAGACCGTCATTACTTTGCAATCGTAGACCGTCATTACTTTGCAATTATAAAACCTCATTACTTTGCAATCATAGAACCTCCTTACTTTTCAATTATAGGTCATAAATGTGACTAGACCACAATTGAGAAATCACTTGCAACATCTGAACTTGCAAAAAGTAAATCAAGATTAGAAATATCGATTAGAATTTGAAAATATTGAAGGTTTTGTTCCCAGATGCATCTCATGTAACACTTGATCGACTTGACAATGTAAAGCAAATGACTGATCTAAAACCGACATCGTCATTAACATTTAAGAAACCAACGAGGAGAAGAAACTGTCATGATTTTGACGGATGCTAATGGAGGATTATGGATTGTCTGTGAAAAATGACTTCAATTACTTATATACTCTTCCTGGTTTTCCTGATAGAGAACCTTGAACATTTGGTTAAAAAGCAAAATATTACTTCTGAAGTACCATCCTATTTATATAAGATAATGCTTCCTCGCTTACAGCGTATAAATCTATGTTGTACCTACAACAGTTATGCTTCACTGTACCTCGGAATATGAACTAGACGGCTAATTTTCCAATCAAATTCTTGTGGATTATTTTGATGTGACGTGTTTACGAAATGGGACGCCAATTTAGAAGCAAGGAGAACTTCTGGCTGGCAATAGCGAATTTATCACGAAGAGTAACATCAGAAAAGCCCCAGAAATTGACACGTTCCATGGACTAATGCCTATATATATATATATATATATATATATATATAGATAGAATAAGAGAGACCAACACGTGAGAAACGACATATGAGAATATTTCTTTGTAATAAATCAATTTTTTTAAATTCTCAGCTGCATTCGAATCGAGGACATCGTTAGGAAAAATCTTTTGTGAAGAAAATCAAAAAGAGAAGATTCTAAGATTTTATAAGCCACAAAGTAACCAAAACTGAAACGCTAGAATATAATTATATAAAAATATAAAATATAATTATTTGCTGAAAGATATTTTTTTGCCACTTGTGTGTATATTAAAAATTTCTGTAGATATACCTATGTCCGAACATTCGTATATAAGAAATACAACCGAAAGATTTGAGATATTTCACTATGTTGAAAAGTTATTTACTTTGATACATCTTTTCTTAAATGTTTTTTGAAGTCAAAAATTGAAGGAATTGTCGGCCGCTGCTCGCATAATGCAAAGCTTTTCGAAAGAATTGAGCACTCTGGTAGCCGATAGGGTATAAAAATGTAAACAAACGGATGCTGCTGCTACTGTTGCTAAATAAATACCTTAGAAATTCCCAGAGCCAACGTGGTCCGCTTGTTGGCCGACAGGTCTGAGACTTAGTTTAACGTAAACTTGGACGGGTTTCGATCCCGACTTCGAGCGTCCTGAAGATTTCTGATAGAACGAGACAGTCTGTCTGTGGATGACAATATATATATAGCAACTTCACGAGTATAACAGAATACAATCTGAGCCTATAAAATACATATATTCACGTTCCTGGAACTTTTCTTTCGCTATTTGATTTATTTGGCACAAAAATCGAGAAGAAAGTTAAACCATTCATTCTATTTGTTTTTGATTTTTTTTTTTTTTTTTTGCTTCATCCTTCCTTTTCTTCACATATCTAAGAGAACGATTGGATTTCATCATGATAAAGTACACTACTAAGTAACGTACAAAATATAATTTTTCTTTGAATAAACTCATTCCGAAATGTCAACCAGAAGACAATATTGGCTTTATTTCTGTGGCCGGTCTTTCGCGGACTTTGGTTTCACAGCCTGGTTTGACATTACACTGAGTCTGCTCACTCGATTCCTTTCTCTGATGGTCGTGTCTGCTTGGCTGCTGGGTCAGGACGTATTTCGCCCGGTCGTGTTTGCTGGTACTAGGATCGGGTAGGGTAAGTCTTGGCTTGGGGGAAGTTGGTTGAGGCTTCTTGAGGTGGCTCATGCCAATATCTTTGTGCCTAAGTTGGCTGTCCCCCAAACTCTAACCCTCTCTGGAGGGGCTGGGTTTATCCTCTGGTTCCGGAGGTATCCCTCTTCAAGGGAATGGTGACTGGGCTCAAGGCATTTTTTGGAACCGCTGTGGGCGTGTAATATCGATCCTGGGACAGTACCCATCCAAAAAAAAAACAAACTTGTGCCTTACTCGTCCAGTTGGAGTTAAGTACCCAAAATACTAGCGTAGAGACGTAGTTACCTGAAATGATGATGTGACATATGCTCAGTTGAATAAAAGAGCCCGACCTGATTAGTCTTCGGTAATTTTTTTACGGACCTTGGGGTTGGTCTGAGTCGTGTAGTACACTGTATAAATAGCTGATTGATTGTGCATGCACACACATACATACATATATATATATATATATATATATTGTCATCCACAGACCGACTGCTCCGTTGTATCTCAACTCTTCAGTGTGGCTAGACACGTAGGACGCTTGAAGCTGGGATTGAAACCCACCCAACTTTACGTTAGACTTAGCATCAGACCGCTTGGTTAACAAGCGTACCACGTTGGCTAAGGAATTATAAGGTTTTATGTAGCAACAACTGCAGCAACGATCGTTTGTTTACATTTTTACCTTACCGGTCGTTCGAAGAGCTTTGTATTATGCGAGCGGCAGCCTAAAATTCCTTCGCCAGAAAGCTCAACCCCCACGGGGGAGCGTATATATAGCACGAAATATTTAATCAGTGGATATGTTTTTAATGTATAAGATATGGCCTCAGGCATTGTAATAGATGGTGAGTGAATGAGCTGAAAAATAATTTTCAATTAAACATTCTTAAAAGACTAATTCTCAGATGAAGCAATGAACATTTATTAGATTGTCGTTAAGATGGTTTTCATAAACTGGATCTTTGTCTTGTATGTTAAAAATATACTTTGTATATTTTGTTTCGTCATGTTTTATCTTTCCATTTTCCATATATATATATATATATACGCGTACACACACATATGTATCCACACAAACACACACACATCCAAGCTCATATATATATATATATATATATTTGCATGTTTCATCTGAAGTTTGCATCATTTTAATTTCCAAAAGCTTTTCGTAATGAAGCTGGTATGAAGAGAAGAGATAAAACTTTCTTTTTGGTACTATTTTGGCCGGGATTTTACGTATGCTTTATTTAGGGAAAAAAAGTTTTTTACACATCTGTTCGTTACACACATACACACACACACACACACACACACACACATATATATATATATATATATATATATATATATGTAAATTTTATGCACATGAATTAGCACGGGCACACGTCATTCTCTGCCCGAGTAACGAAATTTTAGAACAAATACCATATGATAAAAAAAAGGAAACAGGACAAACTCATGACTCCGAATTGTTTTTTTTTTTCTTCTTTCAAGTTATCTTTTCCTGCTTTTTAAAATCATATTTAATGTTTCATTTCGTTTGAAAGGATTCAATACATGTCTGTTATTAAATCTTCTGACTTTAACATCCTTGACTTATTTCTCTGCTGAATATTCATTTATTTCATTTAAATCTTGTTTATTCGTCAATTTATTGATCCTAAATCGAATTTATCTGTCCGACGTTAACAGTGAGTTCCTAATCTCCTCAGTCTATTTCAAAATATTTATTGTCTCCCTTCCCTTTCTAGTTAACTTTGTGTATACATATGTATGCATGTATGTTTGCCAGAATGTAGCTTATATATGCATGTATAGGTCGAATCTTGAAGACCTAATTTCAGACAAAATTTGGCTTCAATCTAGATATGGTTAATACTATTTTACTGAGAAATACTTGGAGTCAAATTTGGCTTTAAAAATTAAATCAATTGATTAATTATTTCCTGATATATAAGTAATTGCCGAACTATACACAATTTTGACTTCAATATGGATATATGTTTTCAATTTATCAACGTTAGTTTATACATATGCGTGAATTCTTTTTTTTTTTTCTTTTTTAAGACATATCAATATTTTTAGATTATTCAATGCCAAAGGCATTCTTGTTAAAGAAATGGAATGGTACTATTTAACCCTTAGGTGATGTAAAAGTCTTATGATATCTAAATCGGTTTCTATTTATATTTGTATTTCATTCTCTACAAACATAGAAAATGTATGTGAGAGCAAGAACTTGACCATTGGCACAGTGGGTAGAAAATTTCCCTAATGGTCCGGAAGACCGGGATTCAATCCTAGGTTGAGTCATAGCAAAGACTCAAATATGGTACCTGATTCCTGCTTGACTAACACTTAGCATTAAAAGGTACGTATCAAGGTAAATTGAGCAATCCAGAGAAGAGAATAATGCCCTCTCCAACACTTTCTTGTTGTAGCTATTGAAAAGAGAGTCAACCTTGACTACGCTAGGTCAACTTACTTTATATATATATATATATATATATATATAGGTAAGTTGATATGTAAGTCGGTAGAAATTTCATTTCAATCTATAAAAGATTTCTTACTCTCTAAATGTATATATATATATATATAGGTAAGTTTATATGTAAGTCGGTAGAAATTTCATTTCAATCTATAAAAGATTTCTCACTCTCTAAATTTTTATATATAAATATATATATATATATTGTCATCCACAGACAGACTGTTTCGTTCTATCAGAACTCTTCAGTGTGACTAGACACGCAGGACGCTCAAAACCGTGATCGAAATCCGTCCAACTTTACGTTAGACTAAGTTTCAGACCTCTCGGCCACCAAGCGGACCACGTTGGCTAAGGGAATTTTAAAGTATTTATTTTAGCAACAGCAGCAGCAGCAGCCTTTGTTAGCATTTTTTATACCCTATCGGCTACCAGAGTGCTCAATTCTTACGAAGAGCTTCGCATTACGCTAGCGGCGGCCGACAAAAGAGAGAGAGAGAGAGAGAGAGAGAGAGAGAGAGAGAGAGAGAGAGAGAGAGAGAGAGAGAAATAGTATGGTGGGAAAGATAGTGGAAAAAGTGTTGACAAATAACTGTTACTACGTAGATGTAGCTATCTACGTAAATCTGCCTTGTATATATTGTTTTATGTAGTACTGTACGCCTGTCAATTCATCTATGCATTCCTGTTAACATTTACCTTTTTAGATTTTTTTTAGTCTTACAATTTTAACTTAACAAACAAGCATTTGCCAACCCAGTATTTAATAATATGGAGCCTAATACACACTTTCACAAGCGAAGAAAAATGTAGATAGACATTTTGCCAAATTTTTAATTCTCCTTCTACTTCTCATTTTTGCATAGCTTTTCATGGATAATTATTTTAAAGTGCTTCTATTTTCCTTCTTTGATCATGTCGATATTTTAGTCTGTTCAGCTTCTACGAAGGAGGTGCCGCACAAATAATAATAATAATAATAATAATAATAATAATAATAATAATAATAGTCGTAATGATGATAATGATGGAAAGTATCTGAAAATAGAAGAACGAAAGGAGAAAACATGAGAGATTACAAAACACAATGGAATTGGCGAATCTAAAGACACAAGAGACGTCACAGTGGGGGGGAGTTACGAAGCCGTCAGTTTGACGTCTATCTGTTGCAATTTATTTTCCCCCAAAAAATGTTCTTCTCGTTTGTTTTTTTTATGACTGAATAATCATATACTTTAGCGCAGATCAGTTTGTCAGTAAAAGTTTTTGAATAATCCTATAGCTTAAGCAGAGTTAATTGTGACAAATATACTTGGGTGACTAATTCATGTTAATACGTTAAACACCTTACGCGAATAGACAGAATAAAATTTGTAAATTCGAAAATTATTTTTCTAGAGTTTAGCATTTACAGATTGTCGGCCTTTGGGTAAATTTTCAATAGGAAATAGTATCCACATATTTAGCATTTTATAATCATTGTAAGATTTCTTTTTTTTTACAAAAATGTTATTGTGAAATGATTTATCGCAGACTAGAAATTATTTATGGCATATACCAAACTTTTACTGAGATAATCCAACATTCCCTAATTTGTTATAAGTAAAATTGCCCTTTTTAATTAATTTAACTATCTATACAGGCTAATAACATATAAAAATTACTTATCATTCTCCCTGCCACAAGGCAGTACCAACAGTAATTCGTGCTGGGTGGGTGATTTTAAATTAATTGCTTGGTCGCAAACAGTACCTGCTTCGCAGGGTCGAGTTCTTAGCTTGGCACCTGATGTGCCCTTAATAAGGGAAATGTCGAAGTGATAAATAATTATTTGATGTTTTATTGTCACGGACCATACTCAAATCCATATTTATGGATGCCTTCCCCAAATAAAATGACCTTGCGTCATATACCGGCTTGCTGTGAAGTCGGTTAAATCCCTATATTTCAAAATTTATAGACAAATAATCATCATCTTCATCATATCGCGCTGGTAGCACGGATATCCCTGACCCTCTCTCGCCACTCCTCCCTACCGTTCATCGCCCTAGGTAGGTCTTCAGGACAACATCCTGTATCTTCACATAGCTGCTGAATGTACGTTCGAGCTGGTCGTCCTGCTTTTGCGCGGCCATGTGTGGAGATCCATAAGAGTACATCTCTTATGAGTTCATCTCTGCTTCTCCAGCAGTGTCCTGCATGTCTGGTTCGTCTAACTTGAATAGTTTTCGTGATAGGGGGCAGATGGCCGTACAGTTGGTGTCTTGTGGGGTGTTGCTGCCAGGATTGTTCAGGATTGCACACAGCATTCTTGTGTAATTGCCATCTAGTTTCTTCTCCAGCCGTTTTGTTAGCGTCCATGTAGTGCATCCATATAGCAGTATCGATATGACCGCTGCCTGGAAGAAACTGCGTTTCATTTTATCGGTTAGGTCTGATTTCCATATAATCGATAGCCTATTGATAGCTGTCCATGCTTTCGTTAGCCTCGTTTCGATGTCCTTTTCAGTTGATTCGACGCTGCTTCCTAGGTACGCGAATTTGTCTACTAGTTTAAGTGGGGTTCCTTCTAGAGTGGAGATGTCCCCCGTTTGGTTATAGCACATATATTCCGTTTTGTGTGCATTAACATAGAGGCCTATGCTTGCTGCTGCTCGTTCCAAACTATGCAGAAGAGTTTCGGCTTGGTCAGGTGTATTTGCCAGTATCGCTATGTCATCGGCGTAGTCGGCGTCGGTAATTGTTGTTGCGGGGTACCTTCTGCTTCTTTTCTTCGTCAGTTCGAAGCCATTCTCTTTGATTTTGTCAATCGATGTTCTAAGTACGTAGTCTAGACAAATGATAAAGAGGTACGGGGCCAGCGTGTTCCCTTGTAGTACTCCTGCTACAATATCAAAGTATTCTGTGTCTCCATCCGGTGATCGTACTTTTACTTTAGTGTTTCTATAGAGAATCGTTATTGCCGCTACGGTTTCTTTAGGTATGCCGTACGCTAGTAGGATTTGTTCCATCTTTCCTTTATTTCAGTTATTTTTTATTGTTACATTATAAAACAAGTACCACATACGGGTTATATCCCCATATGTGTGATCCGAGATAGATACGACAATTCCAGGATCGAATGGGCCTGGAAGCAATTGAATTTTTAGGGCCAATTCTACATTCCCCAGGGTTCCCTGCACATTACTTGATAGCGGAACAGTCTTTTGAATTTCGCACTTTAACAGTTCAACATCTCTTAGACGCAAAACACAATTTGATGCCATCAGTACATCAAATAATTATGATTAGAATTTTCGTATTTATTGTATTCATACCGATACCAGCCGAAGATAATAAAAAAAAATTGTTCTGTCAGGTAGGCATTTAATAACCGATTCCAATGTCTGCCACATAGAATTAAAATATATAACGATTATAAAGTTTCTGTAGAGGCTTTTCGCTTTTTCGCAATAAAGCCTTTTAGTTTTCTACATAAATTTTAAAATCGATGTTAACATTCAAATGGACACCTTTCCCGTCCATTTGATATATAGATATATCATATTGAATTAATAATTGCATTTATATTCTAAATGATGACATATTAGCTGTTGCAGAAAAAGTTTCGAAATAATTTGGGTCAATTAAAAAATCCTTTTGGGACAAAACACATCTAAAATTGCTGTCTTCCATTTTTATACGTTATTATATAAGTCCAACCCCCCAAAATAATGATCTCGTTTTTTGGGGGGTTAACGCTAATTCATGTACTGTTTTCTGTCAGCTGTAAATTTTTGGTGCATCGCCATCCGTCTGTTCTCTAAATTTATCGCTTTACTATAAATTTTTGAGCTGTCTTCATTGAATAAAAATAGGGAGTTTCATAATTAAAAAAAAATGATAAATCCAGTTTCTTTTTTTTTTTTTTTTATTGACTCTTGTCATTTTTTTCATTGTAATCTGTTTCTGGGAAATTCTATGGACAAAGTTCAGACATCACAACACGAATTCATCCATTAAGAATTGTCGCTTTGATATCTTTATTTAACTGAATGTTTCAATTTTACTTAATCTGTTTTCTTGCTTGTTGAATTTTTAGGTAAAACATGAAATAAACTGAACTGCTTCTGCCAGCAGATCGGCTTGTTGCTTTCAAGCATACATTTTTTTTGTATATATGTATAATAGTCATCATCATCATATCGTGCTGGCAGCACGGATATCCCTGACCCTCTCTCGCCACTCCTCCCTATCGTTCATCGCCCTAGGTAGGTCTTCCGGACAACAACCTGTATCCTCACATAGCTGCTGAATGTACGTTCGAGCTGGTCGTCCTGCTTTTGCACGGCCATGTGTGGGGATCCATAAGAGTACATCACTTATGAGTTCATCTCTGCTTCTCCAGCAGTGTCCTGCATGTCTGGTTCGTCTAACTTGAATAGTTTTCGTGATAGGGGGCAGGTGGCCGTACAGTTGGTGTCTTGTGGGGTGTTGCTGCCAGGACTTGTTCAGGATTGCACACAGCATTCTTGTGTAATTGCCATCTAGTTTCTTCTCCAGCCGTTTTGTTAGCGTCCATGTAGTGCATCCATATAGCAGTATCGATGTGACCGCTGCCTGGAAGAAACTGCGTTTCATTTTATCGGTTAGGTCTGATTTCCATATAATCGATAGCCTATTGATAGCTGTCCATGCTTTCGTTAACCTCGTTTCGATGTCCTTTTCAGTTGATTCGACGCTGCTTCCTAGGTATGTGAATTTATCTACTAGTTTAAGTGGGGTTCCTTCTAGAGTGGATATGTCTCCCGTTTGGTTATAGCACATATATTCCGTTTTGTGTGCATTAACCTGGAGGCCTATGCTTGCTGCTGCTCGTTCCAAACTATGCAGAAGTGTTTCGGCTTGGTCAGGTGTATTTGCCAGTATCGCTATGTCATCGGCGTAGTCGGCGTCGGTAATTGTTGTTGCGGGGTATCTTCTGCTTCTTCTCTTCGTCAGTTCGAAGCCATTCTCTTTGATTTTGTCAATCGATGTTCTAAGTACGTAGTCTAGACAAATGATAAAGAGGTACGGGGCCAGCGTGTCCCCTTGGAGTACTCCTGCTACAATGTCAAAGTATTCTTACGCAAGTTATCTACATTTCAATAGACATCTTAGTAATTCCTTTGAAAAACAGCAGGCAAAATATTTACTGGTTTAAGAACAAATTATAGTATCATGAAAATGTTTTGGTACTATTATACAAAAAAAAAAAAATGTATAATAGTACCAAAACATTTTCATTATACTATAATTTGTTCTTAAACCAGTAAATATTTTGCCTGCTGTTTTTCAAAGGAATTATTAAGATGTCTATTGAAATGTAGATAACTTGCATAATTCCATACGTTTTTGGCTAACTTTGATTCTGATAATTAGCATTACACTATTTCCGAAAAGTTCCTCCATGACTTTTCGATCTTAACGTTTTGATACCTTATATGAAGCTGATTCTTCTGCTTCAATCTTATTATTGATTAGTAAATTTTCGAAATTCTTATTCATTATAGCTACAGATACATTTTTCCACCCGGACAAAACTTAATCAGCGAGAAATATTTTGCTAACTTGAATTTCAGTTATAAAAAAATAACTATAAATAATCCAGAAATACATCCCCAACCAAATTTAGGATGAATGTGAAATTGTGCCTTACGTTAAAAAATTAGTTGATACAAATCCTAATGCACACGACTCAAAGTTTTACTCGAATTTTTATTAACGGTTTTACTTTCATATTCAATCATTTTACCTTAGGCACAAATATCGCAGTTTGAATCTTTATTTAACGTCATTTTCATTTTGTCTGTATTTTTGGGGGGCAGTTGTATTTTTTCCCTTTTATTACAATGACCTGAAATTTTATAACTCGTTCAAAATTATATGATGCAATTTTTCACGATACAAAATTAAGCAAATATTAAAACCTTTCATTCTGTTAAATATGAAATGTTGCGGCATTTAGTTACAATGATTTTAAACAATTACCTCCGAAATTCATAATCTCACAGTTTTAGACAGCTGCTCGCACAGAAAATACACCCTGTTTAAATGGAGAAATGTAAAGAACATACAATGACATGCAATTACGAATATTCCAGTTACCATCTCCCAATGAAATGTTAGCATTACCATATTTACCCAGCCCCTCCGCTCGGGCAGGATATGACACAAGGTCAATCTTTTTAAGCGGAGTTTAATAGGTTTGAATTCTGAGTTTGCCTTCTCGTAGACTAGTTGCCTTAACAAGGCTGGAGAACCTAGCCTGCCCTACTATTTACCCATAGCTGGAGGGAGAATAATTGGATTCATACCTTTCCCAAGGGTATTAGTGCTATGTGAAATGCAATCAGTCTCGTCCAGGATTTGAACTCGTGTCGCCGTGTTCATTTCCTACGACAATAACCATTACACCACGGGCATTACTTTGATTTAGAACGAAATTATTTTTTCGACTTTAACAATGGGGCTTTATGGATTAATATTTTTTTGAAAATTAATTTGGATTTGTTTGAATACGTGAGCAGTAAACCACAGTCAATCGGTAAAGACTTTATATTAGCGATTGTATTAAAACCAAATGAGAGAAAAAAAGTGTTCTTCAGAACAAACTTTTGAATGTTTTACGAAAGTATTCCTTTCATATATTTTGAACGGTGAAACCACTTTTTACAACTTTAACAAACAATCCTCTCATTTTTGATGCTGTTTCGCAGAGGAAACATTTTGTTTGTAAATTGCAATTTCTATTTCAACAATATTTGTATTTAAAGGATAACAATAATAGAAAATTGAAATATCTATAATTTTCGATGCTGGTATGTCTATTTTAATTGCCATAACATAATTAGTTTTTTCTACTATCATTTTTTCAAGACTTCTAAGAGCGATAAATTCGCAGAACGTCAGAACTTCTTTCTTTGTAGTAACAATCGCAAATTGTTTAAATCTGACTTGCAATCCCTTTAAATCTATTACTATCTTTTATAATATTGCCAAATATTTATAACAAAATCAATGTTTTTCTTCCTTAATTCTATAATCTGTTATTATTTCTCTTGAATATTTTAGCTGATATGTATATTTCATGTACAGGGTGGAACGATAAAATTGTCGCCCTGGAAAAGACGACTTGATTCCATTTCCGTTTAATGAAAACCGGTTTTCTTTTCAGACCATCTATTAGTTAGCCAGTTGTGTACAAATCCTAAGAGTGATAGGAGCCTTCTATCATGTCTGAAAGTGACACAATGTTCAACGAACGAGATCGGATATGCGCCGCTGTAAAACTCAAGCTCTCTACCGATCTAAGTTATGACAACAGGACCATTGCCGGCACCCTCAAAATTCAAATCCAAACGGTTCAATGCTTGAGGGGACAACTCAACACATCGGACGACCCTTTGGGGGTGGTGGAGCGGAATCTCAAGGCTGAGGACACCGCCAGGAAGACCCGGACCATGGAGTTCATCGAAAAGGTCTAGGCAACCATTGATGAAACTCCCCGGCGATGTGGTGATCCTCTAGTGTAATCCGGTGGCCGGTGGAAGACCCTGGATGTGGCAGCAGGACTCAGCGCCGGCCCACAAGTCCAAAGACACCCAGGCTTGGATCCAGGAGTACTACGACTTTGTACCCTTCTCTCACTGGCCTCCCTCTTCCCCGGAACTGAACCCGCTGGACTACTTCGTTTGTTCATACGTCGAGAACATCACCAACATTACCTCCCACAACACTAAAGCCAGCCTGATCGCCGCCATCCGCCGATTATTCGCAGAGCTCCCGCCGGCGCTTGTGGAAAACGCATGCTCCCAATTCCGGATCCGTATCGAGGCGGTGATAGAGGCTGAAGGCGGCTACATTGAATAGATGTCAGTTCTACTACATAATCAAGTTACCCGAATTGATTTTTTCAATAAAAAAGTTTTAAAATAAAGCTGTAGTGTTGTTTTCTTTAAGACGAGAATTTTATCGTTCCACCCTATATAACGAAATAATAGTTAGGGTAGTTCTGTCGTTGTCTTTTGCATCACAATTTACTAGAGACAGTCTTCAATAATCAAGACATTGAATTAATTATTCATACACTATTGGATTGTTTTCCACAAAATTTCCATCGTCATCATGGTATTGGTAAGATTAAGTAACACTGCGTCATTTTTGGATTCTCATGGACCAGAGAATTTTTTTTCCTGGAGTTCATAATTCTCTTCGTGGTAATAAAAAACGTGTCAGTCATGGGATCCATAACGTGTTAATAATTTGAAATATAAAACTTTCAGTACAGAAAATAAACTTTGTAAACTCTGAAGTGGTTCTTCAATGTCGCAAATTAATTTCCAGAATTCAGCATTTGCAGTTAGTCAGCTTAGTCACACACACACACACGCACACACACCCACACACACACATATATATATATATATATATGTATATATATATATATATATATATATATATATATATATAATCAAACTGAAAATTATAAATGACATTAACAATCAAATTCTTTTTTCTTACTGGTGGGACGTTTTTGGTGGCTTTTACCAGACCAGATGTTTTCTTCTCTATTTCTCATTATATTACAGGATTAACATCCGACCGGAATACTCTATTTTTTATGTGCTGGAAAAAAGGAAGGTAGGATTATATTTTTCCCTTTCCTTTTGGCAAGACGGATTAACATTCTGGCTATAAAGGCCTTTTTTAGGGCTCTCAGGAAAGGGGTTAAAAACATGCTGACTAAAATGTAAGAACACACGCACAGAAAAAACTTGCACAATGACGAGTGGGAAATCTCCTAATTCATGGTGTGTATCACTTAAGATAGCGGCCACAGTGTAAACTTCAAATAAAAAATGGCTGCTATTTAAGCAGACAAAAATAGAATTCCAACTCCAAAAGGAGGGGGACATTTGTTCCATTCTTATCCGCCTCCAAAACACCAAAAAAAAAAACAAAAAAAAAATCCGTCTCAAAATTTGTTTTGGATAAAACTTAAAAAGGAACAATCAAGTTCACAAAAGACTACATTAACCAATCTCTGGTCAGTCTGTTGGTGAAATTACTATTACAGCTGATACCTCCTGTGCTTTGTGAAACATATAGTTGACCACTGACGAAGAATCCGTAGATATTTCATAGACGAATGATTGTTGTCTATATTTTGCGGTTTAGTGACATACTCGCCGCTTAAAATGACGGTATCAAAGAGAATTGACCAAACGATCTTCCAATCCATTCCTAATTGAACGAATTTGGAAGAGCACGGCCTACCTGGCATTACGACAAGTAGAAAACCATCTTATTGGATTTCAAAGGGGATTGGTTGTCTCTCCGAATCCTGCGTGGGGATAAAGGCCTCAAAGAAAGCACCTTTCTCACCTCCCATTTCAAAAGATATTTAAAAAAAAAGCTCCCATTCTTTCGCCTGTTGTCAGGACAAAGGGTCATGCTTTTGTAGAGGTAAAAACCTCAACCCCATTTCCTTTAAGAATTTGCTATTACCGACTAGAAAGGTGTTGCAGACTATAAAAAGTCATGTTTTAGTAGCTGACTCTAGGTAGAAATGGGAAGGGGATTCAACCATTGGAACCTCGGTGTCAGAAAGTTATTCAGACACTAACAAAATAGGATAGAATATATCAGTACAACCAAAGTGAAAAGCGCTACTCTGGGTATAGAAAAAAATGTGTAACTTCTATTGTATGCATGTCCAGATCATTGGCCTCTTTCCAGACTTTTCTTATTCCAAACCAAGGATACTCTCAAGTGTAAACTGGTCTCTTTGAGACGCAGTCGTTATTGAGTAAGGCATTAAATAAAACAAAAGTTTGGGGAGCCGTTTGAGACGACTTATTTGAGGAACTCGATGTCACGAAGGAAAAGGATTGTTCGTTGTGGCTATTCCTCCCAGGAAGAGCAGCCTCAGTTGGCAAGGGTTTTGGAACACCTTCTGGGTCGGTAAAAAGCTTGGGTTCATGTTTTGCATTTTGTATGGAAAGTTCTTTGTTTTACAAACCACTTGAGTATGTAGCCATGTGATTCCATCGCCGCAGAGGAAGAAACACAACGTTTCTCTGCTTAGTCGTCATTACGAGTGTCGGGATTTGGAAGAGGGGACTGAAGATATGATGTAGATGAACTTATAATAATAATAATAATAATACGCTGAGAATGATGCAAGTAATTGACATTCGACCATACGAACAAATGGTATATATACACAACCCAGGGAAAAACACATACAGACTTCTTTTCACATTATTTCAGTTTTATTCTATGGACAGTCCGGACAGCAAAGTTGAGAATATTGCAAATTCTATTTTTGGTTATTTTTATAAGGTCTAGTCTTCTGACTTAGATTTCCATAGGAGTTTATGCGTGTCATTTTCAAACATTTACTGGTTTGTGAATCTTATTATCATTATTATTATTATTATTTACTCATTTAGAGGTTTTAACATCCGCGTTAGCTGATGGTGCTTCACAGGAATTTGAGTGACAGCAAGTCTCCTCAAGTCTCCAGGACTCGTCTCAGGATTCTTGCCGTTCTCAGCAATGTTGTCATTTGAATAGTCTCTACCCGTCCGCCAACACCCAAGTCTTCCAGGGCTTTTTATAATCATTTAGTTATTGTGCCAAAAACATCAATCACAATTGGTACAATCGTTACTTTCATGTTCCACAGCTTTTTCAGTTATTTAACAAGGTCGAGGTACTTATCCTTCTTTGCACATTCCTTCAGATTTATTCTGTGGTCCGCTGGGATATCAAAGTCGATAATTTTGCGAATTCTCTTCTTTTTGTTGATTATTGTAAGGTCTGGTCTTCTGGTCGAGATTAGGTGATCCGTTTGTATGTTAAAGTCTCTTTGGAGTTTATGTGAGTCATTTTTAAGGACAGGTGCTGGGTTGTGCATATACCATTTGTTTGTATGGTCCAATTTAAATTTCTTGCAAATCTCCCTGTGGATCACCAACCCAGTCGTGTCTCGCCTTATACTCTTTCTGTGCTAATTTGCTGCATTCGGTTATCATGTGATTGATCGTTTCGTCTCTGTCACTGCATAGCCTACATTTGCTATTTTGTTGCGTCTTACCTATTCTTGCTTTGATATCATGAGTTCTTATGGCGTTGTCCCGTGCTGCTATTAGGAGAGATTCGGTTTCTCTCTTAAGGTTTCCTTTTCGTAGCCAGGTCCAGGTTTTCTGTTGTGAGATGTTGTTTATTAGTCGTTTAAAGCGTCCGTAGAGTGGTTTTTTTCCCCCTTTTTTGTTTTCTAATTATTGTCATTCTATCATCTATCGAGTTGTCCGTATCGTTTCTGATGGCTGTAATCAGTCCTCGTTCGTGTTTTTCTGTGTAGTCTTCGAGCCGTTGTATCGATGAGTCTATGCTGTCTTCGATGCTGGCAAGTCCACTTCCTCAGTCTTTTGTAGATACATATAATCTGTCAACTTCGTCTCTGGGATGTAATGTCTTATGAATGGTCATTTGTTTCCTTGTTCTTTGATCCATTTGTTTAAGTTTATCTCTCGTCCACTTGAGAAAGGGTTCCGAATATCTAACGAGGGGCACAGCTTAAGTGTTTATTTCTTTGATGAGATTTCTGCTGGAGAGTTTTGTCTCGAGTAGTTTTCGAATTCTCCTGAGATATTATTTTCGAATCTTGTCTTTCATTTCCACTTGTTTTGATGGTGTCAGCCTCCCAGATACCCAAGTTCTTGTTGTTTTCATTTTCTCCGAGCGTTCTAATTTTGTCCTGATTTGGTGATTCCATTCCAGTCATATGTCGTTTGCCACTTTTCCTAACGAGCATGGGACATTTTTCTATGCCAAATTCCATTCCTATGTCCGGTCTGTATATTCTAACTGCGTGTATTAGAATTTCCAGTTCTTTTTAATTTTTTGTAAATAGTTTAGTGTCATCCATGTGCATTAGGTGATTGATCTTCTCTTGCGATCCGCTAAGTTTGTATCCGGTTGTGCATTTTCAGAGTATGTGGTTAAGTGGCATCATGGCTATCATGAATATGAAGGATGAGAGAGTATCTCCTTGGAAAATCCCTCTTTGGATCTTTGTTTCAGCCAAGCTTCTTCCTCTTGCTGCCAGCTCCACTTTCCAGGTTTGTATGGTCTTTTCGATGAAGTTTTTGACTTCATGTGATATTTTGTGCATTTTGAGACAGTGCATTATTCAGCTTTCTGTAACCATATCATATGCCTTTTTGTAGTCAATCCAGTCCATAGCTAGATTTTTCCATCTTGTTTTGCTCTCATTTAAGATGTGTTGATCTATGTAAAGTAATTCTCCTGTGCCTCTGGACCCTTAGCTGCATCCTTTCTGTTCGTCAGGAACAATCCGTGGCTTGTTAGCGAGTAGTAATTCTTTTCCCTTATTTGTATTGTTTGTATTCCCCACATCATTGGTAGGCAGATTATCGGTCTGTAATTGTTTGAATCAGTACCTTTGCTTGGCTCCTTTTGGATTAAGGTAGTATTTCCTTTGGTCATCCAGTCAGGTACTAGTGCGCCTTGTAGGCATCTGTCCATTTCTAGTGGATTAGTGTACCGTGAATGGAGGTGAATTTCTGGAACTAGAAGCCTTGTATTCCATCATGGCCTGGCGTTTTCCAGTTTTATATTCTTTTTAGTGCTGTTTTGAGTAAGTCGATGTGTATTTCCGTTTTGGTGCCTTTTTCAAGTCCCTGTAGTTCTCTTGTAATTTTTTTATCCATTCAGCATTTTCGTTGTTTTTTGGTTGCCCTATTTTCGTCCAAAATCGTTCGGTTTCTTTGACATCTGCTTGTTGGTATGTTTTCGTGTCACTCCCTCCCAATTGTTGATAGAATTTTCTTTCGTTGTTTTGCAAAGTCCTGTTTTGTCAGTATTATTTTAACTTTTGTCGACTATTACTATAATTATCATTATTATTATTATTGTTGCTGTTGCTGTTGTTACAACAACAATCAGTTGACTGATGATAGAATACACCGCAGAACCCCTGCAGAATTTTTAGACCCCTCCAACAAGTGTTGTGAGCGTGATACTAAGCTAACTGATGTTGTCGTTACGCACCAGAACGTTTAATAATAACATAAAACGAATGTATTTTACTTTAAAATTACAATATTTTTCAACATTATCACCATCTAGTGTTTGAATAAGCCAAACGTTTTAAGATATCGTAAAACCTACAAATAAACGAAACAAGCAAAGAAAATATTTGTTAAACTTTAATACCGTACTGCAATTTTTGATATTTTGAGGGACCTTACTGTTACACAATTTCAAATTTTATAAAGCAAGGTTTTCCTCAAAGAATTAGTGTCAACAAAATCATTTTTCTAATATTATCGGCATATACTCATGCTTATTTTTATTTTTGGGATAAATTTTTAGAGTGACTTTCAGCCAATGTCGATTTCATTAGAGATATTTACATTTGCAATTGGTTGTTAATTTACTGTTTTTACTTTTTACGGCTCCTCAACCAGTCTGAAAGGTTTGAGTAGAAAATAATGAATATATAGAAATACAAAATTGTAATTTGGAAAAAAAAACGTCTATTTTTACACCAGTTTGTTATTGCTTCTGATCATTTTGTTTGAAATTGCTTTCGATCATTTTGTTTAAATTGCTTCTGATCATTTTTTTTGTTATTGGTTCAGATGATTTTGTTTGAAATTGCTTCAGATCATTTTGTTTGTAATTGCTTCTGATCATTTTGTTTGTAATTGCTTCTGATCATTTTGTTTGAAATTGCTTCTGATCATTTTGTTTGTAATTGCTTCTGATCATTTTGTTTGAAATTACATCTGAGCATTTTGTTTGAAATTGCTTCTGATCATTTTGTTTGAAATTGCTTCTGATCATTTTGTTTGTAATTGTTTCAGATTATTTTGTTTGAAATTGCTTCTAATCATTTTGTTTGAAATTCCTACTGATCATTTTGTTTGTAATTGCTTCTGATCATTTTGTTTGTAATTGCTTCGGATCATTTTGTTTGTTATTGCTTCTGATCATTTTGTTTGTAATTGATTCTGTTCATTTTGTTTGTTATTGCTTATGATCATTTTGTTTGTAATTGCTTCTAATCAATATTTCTTAGAAATCTAATTTTTAATCGTCCTTCATTCATTAATAATTTTTAAGAGATTTGTTCAGATTTTTAAATGTTAATCAACTTAGCAGATTTTCTTTGGAAAAGCCAAAAGTGTAAGTTGAAATGGAAAGTTTAAAGACAATTCATACGGAAATCAGACATGACCGCTAAAATGAAACCCAGTTTCTTCCAGGCAGTTGTCATATCGATACTGCTGTATGGGTTCACTACTTGGATTCTGACTAAAAGGTTGGAGAAGAAGCTAGACGGCAATTACACAAGAATGTTGCGAGCAGTATTGAACAATTTCTGGCGACAACACCCCACATAGCACCAACTATACGACCATCTGCCTCCTATCACGAAAACTATCCAAGTTAGACGAACCAGGTATGGTGGAGAAGCAGGGACGAGCTCATCAGTGATGTACTCCGATAGACCCCTACATATGGCCGAGCAAAAGCAGGACGACCAGCTCGAACATACATATAGCAGCCATGTGATGATACAGGATGTAGCCCTGAAGACCTACCGGAGGCGATGAACGATAGGGAGAAGTGGCGAGAGAGGATGACAGATATCTGTGCTAGCGGCAGGATATGATGATGATGATGATGATGATGATGATGATGATGATTAAAGTCAATAGTTATAGCTTTAAAGTTTTGCTTCGTTCTTGTTAATTTCTTGATTCTGCATTTAGTATTTTCTTCCCAAACTCTCTTATAGAAACATATTATTTTTGCTTTATACACAAAATCTTTTTTCTTCAGTTACCAAATTTCAGCGAAAACATTTCTTTGTTGTAATCAAAATTAAAAGTAGAGATACACTTTCGACATTTTATGCTGGTATTAGAATATCCAGGACACTGCGTTTTATAAGCGTTTCCACTAAGTAGAATTGGTTTTATAAAATGATGTAAAAAATAGTCATATAACTGTTGTAGAATTAATAGTCGTAGATATAACAGTAATGGGATTCATCCGATAAAACATAGTCCCTTGTGATAGTGAGTGTATTGGTAGCTGTCTGCCCAGTCTCGCCGAAACCATGTGTGGTATAGATTTTTTGAAGACAAGATTCGTCGGTCTCAAGTTTGGGCTCAAAGTGTAGAAACCACAGGTCAGCTCCACAAAGAAGAAAAGGAAACAAAAATTTTCTTCAGAATACACACACATATAGCAGTGATGACAATTTTTTCTGGTTTATTCTCATCTGGCGGCATGTCTAACACTTCCCAAAACAGAGTTTGTAGTTGATTTCTTAATATTGCGATATTGACGTCAGACAAAGATTTGGTCAGCTCCCTATCCCGCTCTCTGACCCACTCTTCTGTCGGGTGTTACAAAATACTCCAACAGTACCTTCATCACGATGTCCGATCTCAACCCCAAAGAGGCTCTTTTGATCGTAGATCACGACCAGTAATACTTGAAGATGGGATCCTGGTTGCTGAGCTTCTGTCATTCGGCAAAGAAAGTGGTCACATGATCTGAAACACCGAACTTTGATTGTAGCTGGCATCGATGGGCAGTCTGAGAGACCTGATCAAATCAATCGGCCGGTTTTGTCAGACTCGATCACGTTTATGATTAACCCGACCGTATTCTTCAAATTACGTCTGTGTCAATCAAGTTCAAAACCCGATTTTATCTTAAAGTTATCAGAAGGTGGTGGCTGAAAATCAAATGAGCTGATAAATCAATCCTAGAAACTATTCAAGTGTATGAAATTGAATGAATAATATTGAGCAGAATTATTAGTATTTGGTAGCAATACTTAAAACTACTTTGTATCCGGTGTATGAAATGAAACTGTATCTGATGTTAAAATTCCAGTAATGGAGTTAGGCAAATGTGGAATACCGTTTCATTACCATTACTCATAGTTCTACTCTCACACAAAGTGGTAGTACCTGTTAGAGTTCGATCTATGGAGTTAATAGAACTATTTTATAATTGACTTTTATGATTACTTTTAGTAATCGAAAACCAAAGTTAGATGCAAGTTGTTGGTATTAAATAAGAATATCTTATAAATAGAAGTAGTATTGTTAAATAACAATGCTTCAAACATCTAACTGGGTGGAAATAAGTGATTTAAATCAGATTGAGGTATTAGAGTTAAATTTGAAATGTTTGAAACCAATTAACTGGGAGCTAAAAAATAATTGATTTCAAACTGAGTTTTGTGTATTAGATTTCAATATTTACAGTCATTTCGAATTATTAGTATTAGCAATACTTGAAACCATTTAATTGCGAGCAAACAACTTAATATTGAATAGAATTATTATTATTAGATAACACAGCATGAAATCATTTACTTAGGTACAAATAAATTAACTCTGGCTTGTTTTAAAATAGTGTTATCTCTAAACTATTCGCTTGCAAATACCTTAAAAATTCCCTTAGCCAACGCGGTACGTTTGCTCGCCGAGCGGTCTGAGACTTAGTCTAACGTAAAGTTGGATGGGTTTCGATCCAGGCTTCGTAGCCACACTGAAGAGTTCAGATAGAACGAAACAATCTGTCTGTGGATCACAATATATATATATATATATATATATATATATATATATATATATATATATGCAGGATAGGGCATTAGATATCCTGCAATGGTTGATATGACATAAAACACAACACAACCAAACCGAAACAGCTGACTGCAAATGATTTCATTCGAGGTAATCAAACATTTCTAAGAAGCTTTTTTCTTCTTTATTTCTTGTTATCATTGATTTTGCTTAAAGGGAGCAATATTAAAGAAAGCGGTTTGTTTTATTATTTGGTAAATAAAATTTAAAGATTTTAAACATTTTCCTTTAGATTTATTTTGAAGTTTTTGCTAATATTAGCCTTATCAAGATATAACTTAGGATTATTTTTGCGTCTGTGGCTTTTAGGCGCGTTAAGTTTATCCTCCATGTTTAATACCCTGTGGCGTTCTAACGTTATCTATTAAAGAGATCTTCATGTTTCTGCAACGTATATTTGTGACAAATTTTGGAAAGCATTTCATATAAATCTGTTTTAATGTTGGTTTCATTGTCTTTGTACATATTTATTAACGATTTGGGATGTGTGTTACCCGATGAGAATACAGAAAATCAGTAAATTTTAACAATGCGCCAATTCGAAATATAATATCAAGAATAAGTAGCGGACCTCGCAAAAATAAACGATAAGTAGAAATATTGGATTTATATTTTTCCCATGACCTTTACTTGCACGGAATACCAACTGTCTATAGCATAATGTACACTTGTTTTGCCGATCCTACTTTACAGCAAAGAAGAATAAAAAGGATTATAGTTATGTGCTAAAATTTTCAGTAAAAACCGGTTTTCAAATGCACATTCAGACTCTAGTTCTAAAAAAAAGCGTAATTTTATTAAAATTCTAACCGAACGGGTGGAAGTTCCATTATCTCATTACAGTTTTCGTTCTTATCTCTATCTTTTCATTCTCTCCCGTTTCTATTTCGATCTTCAGTTCTCCATCAAGTATTATATGTATACAAGCATGGAATAGTTTCCCATGAAAGAGTGGATAAAAATTCCGAAATATTTTCAACTGCATCCTCTTGTCGCCCGATGGTTAATCGTTCTTCCTCGCAGTTCCATCTTTCAGTCGAGCTGTTTCAGGCTGTTCCATTCTCTTCGATGTTCCACGCTAGTCTGTGCTCTTTATTTCCCACGCCACGTTCACTTCTACGGAAAGAATTAGCACGAAAACCCTTTTTTTTTGTGAGCTCACGTTCTGCATTCTTTTTAGATTCTTTTCTTTACAGGCCGCACGAACAAGAAATTAACCCTTGGAACATAGACATAAATGCTAACCGCACCATTCTGCACTTGTCGGTTATTGATTTGAAGTTGAAGTCTAATTTCTAACATATAGGATGTAAGATGACTTTAAAATCAACCATTAGAGAGCTATCATTCCACTGAATTAGGGGTCACTATACGTTGATCAAACTGAGTTGACCTCATGTAGCTATAACGGTTTCAACTTTAACAACAGTTCGGATCTTTTCGAAATTCTACATTTCATGCTAAGTAGAATATTCGGTTAATCTATTATTTATAATTCTTTTTTATTTTCCATATACTCTAACTCTATAAAGCATCTTAAATTAAAAAGATGTTTCCGCTTTTACATCTCTATAGGGTTTTACAGTCGTTCACTTATTGCCCCTGGTTGTTCAGAATGCGGTTATTTCGTTGTCTCTTCTTTGTCCAATTCTTTTTACTTTCCATACACATCTATACTTAATTTTTTGCTTTCATATTGTTTTATTCTATGTAGTTTTTTAGCTTTCTTCTTTGCTTTTTGCCTTCTCTCCTTTCCTTGCTTTTGACAATTCCTTCCATTATGTGGGTTTCTTAGTGTGATAGCGCAACTGATTCCATTCCAGAAACGTGACGTATTGTACACATAATACATGCTCTTCCTAACTTGTAAAATATAAAAGAGCATCGTATGAGCAAACAAAGGGAACTTTTTTTTATTTATGATAATATAGAAGACAATGAAAGAGAAAGAATGAGTGAAAAAGGGAAAGAAGAAGAAGAAGAAGAAGAAGAAGAAGAAGAAGAAGAAGAAGAAGAAGAAGAAGAAGAATACAGAGAAGAAGAAGAAGAAGAAGAAGAAGAAGAAGAAGAAGAAGAAGAAGAAGAATACAGAGATGAAGAAGAAGAAGAAGAATACAGAGAAGAAGAAGAAGAAGAAGAAGAAGAAGAAGAAGAAGAAGAAGAAGAAGAATACAGAGAAGAAGGGTGAGCCAATGAAAAACAAGTAGGCAGTAAAGAAGAAGGTATTGTTGAGAAAGGAAAAGAATATAACTATGACAACGACGACGTGACAAAAAGATATAATTCTAAATTAATAATAGAAGTGATGTTAACTTCCTCTGTAACAGATAATTCCTTTTCACTGGCCTCAGGTATAGCTACACCCAAAGATTCCTTCCCGGGAGCATAATACCATCCAACCTTCGTATTCTACACAGAGCTGCAGGATCGGAACAGTTCACAACACTTTGCTTAAATTCTTCGATAATCCGTGCGAAGATTTCTCTCAGCGTCTCCAAAATGGCGGGCAGCCTTGGTTTTACTAACAAAAGCGTTGGATATTCAGTGCTTAACTATGGCTCTCCCAATATTTTAGCCGGGGGCAGACGAAGAATCTATTTGTTGTAAGAAAAGAGGAGGTTGTCGGAAGAAAGGCATCACCGTTTCAAGGTGTGTAAATGGAACTCTGAAAATGATTATAGATATCTTTTCCATACCGGATATTTAAAGAGAATGGCCCGACTGCATTTAACTACGAGTCTAGGATAAATGAAACGTTTTCATAGAAAGGCAATTTCTGTGCTTACAGTGATTTTCTGACAATGAAATCATCAATGAAGATTTAAAGAAGAAGAAATTGGAGATCAAGCTTCATGTTTCTGTATTTCTCTCGAAGTTTCTTTAAAAAGGATTTGTGCGTACGTTTTTTGAAATAACCTCACGAATTTCAGTGTATCAGATAACTCATTTACTATTTTTAATATCGGAGAAATATTTAAGAAAATGAATTCCTCCCAGTAGGCAAATAATCATTGATAATTCGAGAAATCGAAAAATGCTTCCAAAATACTGCATGAGAAAGCAAAAATCATATTAAAACAGAAAACATTCACACTTTAAGAAAAAAAAAAACAAACAAAAAAATCAAAACAGGATGTAATTGCTTATAAAATGGAAAAAAAAAAGATAAAGCAAAATCATTATTGCATCTTAAAACGTCTCATAATGTTTTAACACCGTTCCGACGAGCGATTCTAGTTAAATCCATTGCGGTAAAATTATAGTTGGTGAATTCATCGTTTGGTATATTCATCATATGAATATACCAAACGATGAATTAACTATCGCTATCGCCAGTAACTTCATCGCATGATAAATTTATCGCTGGTATATTCATCCTATCTGATTAATTGCTTTCGTAATACAGGTTTTTCCTAACATTATCCATACAACTTTTGCTCTTTTAAATAAATTCTTTAAATCAATGATTGCATTTTGAATTTAGCGACTGATGATTTACCATATCAGCGCAATTTTACTGCACACTGTAACCCATTATTTCATTTTCAAAGAAATTACAACCGATAATAGAATGTGATCAGTAAAGACTTTGTGTATCATAGTGTTGGGTATCACCCACCTTTTTCCACACAATAAACTAGTTCACCTGCCATATATAGCTGTAGTTACTAATATCAGGGCAGACTAGAAGGTGAAGAGCAGCTTCTTATAGGAATAGTATTAGAGCGTTGGAGACTGGAGATCACACTAGATCACCTTACTTGCTACCGTAAAAACGGAAGTCAATACTATGGTTGGACTATATCTTTATTCTGTATTCACTTATCCTATGTTCTTGTCTACTAATAGTCTCTCTATTGTATATACTTTTTCCTGAGAATATATCTCTATTTCCTCTCATATCGTTGTTTGTCCTTTATTTAACAATACAAGCGTTCACTAATCCTATGGTCTTGTCTACTAATAGTCTCTCTGTTGTATATACTATTTCCTGAGAATATATCTCTATTTCCTCTCATATCGTGGTTTGGCCTTTATTTAATATTACAAGCGTTCACTAACCAGAAAGCAATAAATAGTCACCGAGGACTCCAATGTCATATATGGTGATCATCTAATAGAGAAGAAACACAAAAATTCATCGTGCATCACATGTAGGACCTTCTGGGGGGGGGGTTGTTTTGTTTTTTTTACTTCTGTTCAGTTATTGAAAATATGTGAAAACAAATAATGGATAGAATATGAGGGTCAGATTTTTGTTCTCGAAGGAATCAACTCTTTTCATTTACTGCGGTGTATTTTTTTGTTCTCGGTTAATGAAACTACTCCTCTTACTTGTGTCTCCAATGACAAATATTAAAAAGAAAATAGCTGTTTTTATTGGACTTTTCAAAACACCAAATCACCCCAATACTCATCTACTCAGGCAATATGGGCCGACAACCATTTGCTTATTTCGGTAACTTTTGCTAAATATCTGTTTTCCTTACGAGGTGCTGATAAAGTATAACTTATTACATTTAGCCTAAAGTACAACATTTTCAATTTTGTCAACTCGTCTTTCGGCTGCTGACTTTGTTTAATAAATGATCAATTTACATCCTGCAACCATTTGTTCATGAGGTTACATTAGTTTATATGAGAAGGTTGGATATATTTTAACAACTTTGTCTGTGTCCTGGAGAGATTCTTGGATGTATTTGCTACGCATTTTTTTGTGAATTCTATGAGCGTGGGTACAAGATAGCTGAAAGGCAAAGACCGAAGAACATAAATGTGGATGTTTTTACTTAGAAAATTTCAGAAAATCATATGTCTTTTCATTTTTGCCTTTTTGACTTTTTATTGGTTGAAGCATTAATAATTTTTTAAGCTAGCCGTGGCGATGAATTTGAAACTTCTGATGTTTTAAACGTAACTGGAAATTACCTGATTAAAGAGTACATTGATCTGTGATTCTTATATCATTTGTAAAAGAAAGCGGAACATAATTCAGTCTCTGATCTCAAATTCCAAATATGAAGTTAAGAAAAATGCATCTTCAACTGATATTTTTTAGGGAGTTTAAAAATAACAAATACGCTCAAATGATAGTTTCGAAAATGTATTGTGTTTATAGTCAAAGTGTTTTAACAATCCAAATAATCAAAAAATAATTTCAAAGTTTCATTCTAGTGATACATCATTGAAAAATGATCCCAGATTGGAACGTTCATCAAACCTACATTAATATATTTTAAGAAAATTGGTGCAATACAATCAGTGCAAAAGTACTCGTTAATTAGGAAATTAGTTGGCAAATTAGGCATGCCAAAGCACATTTTGCCGTCTGTTGAAAAATAAGGAAGATGAGCAAGCTCTCCGTATAAAATCCCTTGTATTCTTAAAGAGAAGAATAAGGGACATTTTATGTCCATAGAGATATGTCTTCTTTCAGGATAGTGAAATGAACCATTTCTCAACAATATTATTAAAATTGATCTTTTAAGACAATTTTGACGCAAAAGACAATGGATATGATAGATGGAATCTCTGCAGCCTAGCCAAAAGCTTTATAGAATAAAAGTAATTCTGTGCATATGGTGGGGTAACCCTGGTTTTGTTCCTTCAGAGTTTTTCACTGCAATCAACCACTCAATGTCGACTTATACTCTCACTTGCTGGAATGTGTGCACAAAAATCTTTTAAGGAAACCAGAAACACTCGACAATAAGTGAATGATGAGCTTCTCCACGATAACGCAAGGCAGCATTCAGCAAAAATTACGAAGAAAATCATAGTATAGTAAGGCTAGTGGGTTCTACTCAATCTAATATATTCACAACACCTTAAGTGATTTTTGTTTGTTTCTGTCTTTTCAATACTGAACCTGTCTCTCAGAAATTTCCTCCCAACACAAATATGACGTTTCTGGGAATGCATTTTGACTTCTTGACTTAATAATAATTGTGTTTTAATGATACTCATCATTTAAGAAAAATAATTCCGTCACAAACAGCAGATGTTCGGTATCTCTTGGAATGATGGCAAATAATGATGCATGGCTGCAATTGCTTACCTGGTTACTGTAACTTGCACAGCGGTAATTTCAGATATGCTTGACACTTTATATATATATATATATATATATATATATATATATATATATATATATATATATATATATATATATATATATATATATATATATAGCGGGGAGAACACACCGTATTCCGATGATTAAAAAAATGTTAATTTTTCTGCCAAAAAAAAAAGATTCCAAATAGACTCAGCTTTTGTGTTTTTAAATCCATCAAACAATAGACGCCTTTGCGTTTGTTTCTTTTTCATTTTTAAATTTTTGGATGATGATGATATTTGATTTGTTGCTAGAATTTGAAGGATCAGAACCAAAAATAATTTTGGAAAAATTTCCCCCATGAATATTAAAGATACAATTTCTTATCCTATTAAAATCATGGATAAATCATAAACATTTTAATCTAATTTTGAATAAACCCAAACATAAATAAGGGAAGAATGGCATTACTATTTACTCAACTAACAGTAGAAATAGAATTTATTCCATTATCTACTCAACCTTCAGATTCATTTCTTTTGAGTGAAAATTGAAAAATCTTTTCTCTCAAAAATACATTTAATCGAAACTTTGTTAATTTTTTTTTCGAAGCAAATGTTTGTTTCCATTTTTATTGTGTTAAAAATATTCATCTATCTCCGTCAGAAAACATTAGTAGCAGACACATATATATTAAAAAGGACTCACATTTTCTCATTTAGATACTTACGGACTGATAGAAAAATCATTTACACACATATATAACACTTTATTTGAAGCTACTCTACTTCATTTCACGAATCTTTACGATCTTTATTAAAACTATCTACACTCTAAATTATTCTATCTTTGTGGAAAAAAAAATTGTTGCTTCAAGTTTTCAGCAAACTCAATTTGAAGAAACAAAATCCATAAAATTTTTGACAGAATTTCATTCATTCATTTACTACTTTTTTCTGATATATATATATATATATATATATATATATATATATATATATATAATATATATATATATATATATATATATATATATATATATATATATATATATATATATATATGCTTAATTTAATTGTTTAAAAATTAACTGTTTTTGTATGCTAAACTGAATTGTTTGAAATAAAATTGTTGACTAAACTGAATAGGTGAACATAGAAACGTTTTTGATACTTAAACTGTACTTATTCTAAACTAAATTGTTTGAAATAGAACTGTTTATTTGTGTTACATTGGATTTGGAATTAGATAACCTACAAAGGTTGATATGCCATATAACCCAAACAAACGAACAAACAAACAAATAAACAAAAATGTACATTAACTTAAAAGTCTACATACGTTACGCAAGGAGTAATTGTTATTGTCATATGTAATGGAATCGATGACACAGGTTCTAATCCTGAATGAAGCATTTTGTTTTTCTCTTGTTCCTAATATATTTGGGAAAGGTATGGATCTATGTCTTCTTCCTACACACTCAGCTTTTAACCTTGTGAATCATCCTGCTCTTGTCGGAGGAATTTATAATATATACTTGCTTCATGGGAATAACATTAACCTGGATTATGGATAATGTCAATCCGATAAAAGAATTTATGTTTGAAAACAATAAGATAAATAATTTACACTTTTTTCAATGAGTTTCTTCTTCAGACATTATTTTTGTGATGATAAATGTCATATTTAAATTGTGAAGAAACAGTTGATTATGCACTCTGATCAGGTTAAAACGAGGAAAATACAGTAAAAGTTGGGACCACTTGTTAGACTTATAATATATCCATCATATTACAATGAACAAACCCGATCGACATTTTCAAACGATGTATTTATGAAGAAGACAAGCAATTTGTATAATAAAATCAAATTTTGGAAGCAATATTAACTGTTTGCAAAGCCATTAACGCAGAAAGAAATGTTCAGATTAACTCATAAAGTACGAAGCTTCGAGTCATTACAGAGAATGGAAATTATATTATTAAGTAAAATAACTTTTCTGCTTCGTTGTTACACCCAACTAGTTATTAGCAGTTTTGTTCATTTCCTTTAAGAAATCATTGTTGGATTAGAATATTTTGCTTTCAATTTCTTTTTTCTTATATACTTTCGCATCAATTATTTAAAAATGACTCCATGAAAGGTGAAACTGTATGAACAGCTTTGTTCATATATTCCAGGATCAACTCAATTCGATTTCATGCCACCAAATAATATTTTGGGGTATTAAACATATAGAAAAGATTTGCATCTGACCAAAATTCCTAAACTCTCTAAAAATTAATTTCAAGATCATTGTTATGTTTCTTATTTGCATGAATTATTATCATTATCCTCATTAAGGCATGATGACAGCGCATTCTATTTGATTTTCTCTAGCCATTCGTTCCAATTCGGCCATAAGTTTTAGCTAGACCTCTTGAAGTCAGCCACATAGTCGATGAATTTAACCTTCAGCTGGTTGACAAATACTAGGAAGTCCATGTGTGAGACTCCACTGGAGAACAAATTTTATAGGATCCTCCACACTTCCCGTAAATATTTTTTCATAGAATGTCTTACTTGGATAATGAGTGAGATTGGATGCAAGTGGCTGTACAGCTCTTGATTTGCAGGAGTGCTGTTATCGGAATTTGTTTAAATCATTACGCAGCATCTTTGTATATTTCCCTTCTAGCTTGTCCTCCAAGCGTTTTCAAAAAATAATATTAACCCCAAGCGAATATATGATGAATAATAAACCTCAATTAGACTTGCCAATTTAAAATTTAGAACTGGTTCAACACGCATGGGGTGAGAGCAGTTACATTCCTCCCCTGTCACACGGATATAAGCTGCCATTCTAATTAGAAATAACAGATAACATTACTACTTTACCAGAAGAAAGAAGAGATCGATTCGTTCTTTTCTAAGAAAAATGCTATAAGAAAATTCCTGTTGTAATTGCGGCTAACCATTTTCTAATCCCCCTAATTATAATAATAATTTTTTATTGATATATTCACCTATTTGGATTATATTTTTTCCTGCTACCTTCATACTGTCGGATTTTATCCATATTTACTTTCATACTGTCTTTTCGGAAAAAACTAATACCAAATACATTCTTACATAACATTTAACATGGATGATTCCTAATGATCTATACATATGAAAACTTATTTGTTGCGTATTTCCCAATAAACGGGAGGTTTTATTATAACTGAAACGTTAGCGTCGACTTCACATCATGATATATTCACCTATTTGGATTATATTTTTTCCTGCTACCTTCATATATATGTATATAATCTATTTCAAGTCTAAAACCACAAGGTATAAAACAGGAGAAAAACTTAAAATCATAGTTTAATACTTTCAATCCTCATGTTTGGTCATTATCAACATCTGTTTCTTTTTAAAATAAATGTTCTTTTCTTTTGTACACATTTTTATTCCCATGACGACTGCACGGTTGACATAATAAATCTCATGGCTCATTCAGGTGCCAGATTGAAAGGAGAGTATTCACTTTCAGGGATGCTTCTAGCAACCAACTTCTCTCATATGTTTAGCAAGTCATATTGCATGTCCAGAAACCCTATTGTGTTGGACTTTTATATATATATATATATATATATATATATATATATATATATATATATATATATATATATATATATATGAATGCCTGAAGAGTCAGAACAATCTACCTAGGTTTTACCTAAGCGGATTGTCAGGACATTTCCAACGCAAAGAGGGTTGGACCAAACTATATATTTTTGATTAAAAAAAAACGTCTGGAAGAATAAAATTTGCATATTAAGAAAAAAAAATCATATTTCCCTCTCCTTATTGTATTGGGTTCTCTTTTGTTTACCTGAAGGAATTCTGTTGGTGTTTTTTTTTTCTTTTGGCAGGAATAGCGTTATTCCTTGATTATTTTCAAGTCATACGTATGCTTTTAATCTTTTCTTTCAATTGTTTTTTTTTCCCGGATACAGTTTGTGTAATTTTTTTTATTAGGCAATATTACCATTTGGGGTTTTTCACACCCCCAGAATTATAGAATAATCCATAAAAATTATTACTCAATTATATATATATATCTATATATATGTGTGTGTGTGTGTGTGTGTTTATGTGTGTTGGTACGTTGTATTTACCAAACGCCTCGGCAAGAGCAGGATAAGACCCAAGATAAATTTTTGACCGAATTTTAACAGATTTGAAGTAAGACATCTAACTTAGGAAAGGCATGAAACCCAATTCCCTGCCGCTAATGTGTTAAATAGTTCTACAGCTATTCTTTTACGTGCATTAAATAATCCACGAAAGCTGATATGCCATAAAACAAGAGAAAACATGAACAACATATTTTTCGTTATTTCCTTCGTTATTTAAGAATCCATGTATATTTTTTGGGGATCCAAAGAATAGAGGCTAACACGGTGTGTAGTTCAGAGAGGGTATCAGGTGAGCTCAGCATTTTACAGTCCAGTGTTTATTGTCATCTTCATCACCTCGGAGAAAGCATCCGAAATAGTTGAATTGGGCTTCAGGTTACCAAAACATTGGAAACGAAATATTGGCTTACCGGAGTAGATTTGTAAGTCAGCAAATACTAATACAAAAATGCTGGGCGTACACCTATTTCATTTTAATTTGGACTGTCAAGCAAAAAAAATACAACTAGTCTTCTTTAAGTTTCAAAATTTAAAAAAAAGAGAATCATTTGATTCCAATTTAAAAAAAATTGAAGTATGAGAGAAATATATGAAAAAATAAATTTTTTTTTCAAAGTATTAGGTTTGATTTGAAATCAAGTAACTGTTCACAGCATAAATGCGTGACAACGTACATCATATAATGAATGCAATAAATATTGTTTTATAAATCCCCTTTCCATATACATAAATTATAACTTTCCCGAAGAGATGACTCATTTCTTGCTTGATTTTGAGTAAAACAATATAAAAATAAAAATAAAAATAAAACAAAAACTAATTGCCTAACATGGCAACCATCGATTCTTTAGAAAATGGGCACTCTTTAAAATCGTTCTCTTCCAAGTTACGCACAGCTGTGCTCCATCCAGAAAACTCAA
>OY757931.1:80078323-80245823 GCA_963585895.1 Sepioteuthis lessoniana | reverse complement strand
CAATATAAATTAGGAGTTATCGTAGAGTTTTTGTTATTTGTAAACATTAATAATTTTACATGTTCAGAGTGCACATTAAATTCGTGAATTTTTTGTGGGTAAGATCATAGATTAAATTATGTGCAGTCTTTTACAACTGAAATAAGAATGACCAATGAAGACATTATTTGATTAGTTATGACTGAACCACACATACACACACAACCATATATATATATATATATATATATATATATATTGAAATGATAGATTGAAGTTAATCTGACAATATGTGGAAAGTTGGATATATCAAAAACCTAACTCAAATTTAGATGTATGATATATCGTCCGGCTTTATTTCCACTTTCAAAACAAAAAAAAAAGAATCTTTGATGAAACCTGATACATTTGACTTTAAATCCCTCCCAGCTTACCAGCAACAACTATACCCTTCCGTCATCTTATCATTTCTCTTCACGTGCCTTTAAATAGAAAAACCTGGAAAACGGTCCCTGTCTGAAGAGGTTCGATGAAATAAAGCCGAATAAAACATCAAACATCTAAGGTTGCATTAAGTGTTTGATTTATCAAACTTTCCTCATATTTTTATTATATATATATATATATATATATATATATATATATATATATATATATATGCTGTTGCTACATAATATCTTAAAAATTCCCTAGCCAACGTGGTACGCTTGTTGGCCGATACTAAGTCTAACGTAAAGTTGGACGGGTTCTGATCCCGACTTCGAGCGTCCGACGTGTCTAGCCACACTGAAGATTTTTGACAGATGGAACAGTCTGTGTGTGGATGACAATGTATATATATATATATATATATATATATATATATATATATATATATATATATATATATCACACAACAGCAGCTTTTCAGCCAGCTACGTCTTATCTCACCAACCATCCTATTAAGAATAACAAGGCACGTGTGCACTGATAAAGAATGAAGGACGAAATCTTTAGTGACGTACTTATATGTACTCCTTAAAATTTGATCTGTATCACATCCTGGCCGTGGGAAAAGCTTGGTAAATACATACTGATATGGACTCATAGTATCCTTACGATGGACCTATCAGCACTGTGCGAACACATGATTCCGTCTTGAGGACCTGACAGACTCGAGGTATGGCAGGTTTGGAGGAATTAGCGAATCTGTCAACAGGACTGGATTATATATATATATATATATATATATATATATATATATATATATTCTTATCAAGAGGCTGACTGCTTCGTTGTACCACAACTCATCAGTGTAGCTAGACACGGTACATGCTTCAAACTGGGATCGAAACCCCAGACTAATTATCATTTTCAACTTTACAGAAGGAATATTTTACTATATCATTTGCATACACTTTATACACAACTCAATTCATGAGAAGAGCTATTGTATCTCATTATATCCGTTGTCGACTTTGGAAGTATGAAACTGAAATTTATATATACATTTTCATTTTCACACACACACACACACACACACACACACACACACACACACACACACACACACACACACACACACACACACGTATTTCCTTCCGCATTGTCAATAAATATGTGATATTATTGTAATTTATAAGGCCCATGCGACTGAGGCTGTAGAAATCACCGGCTGTATCTCTACTGAGGGATAAGACCCTTTCCCAATGAGTGTCCATGGTATGACACTTATCATTCAGTTGGTGAGGCTCCGATATTCCTTGAGCTTTGTGGACTACTCCTTGACTGCCATCGCTCCCTGATTCACTCTGGTCCTGAATGGCATCCTAGCGGTTAGAGTGTTCGCCAATGGCCCGGGAGACCTGGGTTCAATCCCAGGTCGTTTCATACCAAAGACTCAAAAAATGGTACTTGATGCCGCCTTGCTTAACACTCAGCATTATAAGGTATGGATCAAGGGTAAAGTGGAGCAATTCTGGGAAAGGAGTAGCGCCCTTCCCTACACCTTGGTGTAGTAGCTATCCAAAAGGGAGCCTTAGGGTCACCATCGACTAAAGGGAGACAACTTTACTTACTTTTATACTTAATTGTGCGTAAACGAATGACTGTTGTTTAACTAAATATTTTGTGATGGATGGTAATACTTGGAAGCATTTAACTGTGTGTAAAAGGACGAGCTCAAACTCGTTTAAAAATGTTATTAATACAATGTGTTGACGAATCATATATATTTAATATATATGTATAAAGAGTATTTGGCATTAAATAAACTACAATAGTTGATATGCCATAAATTCAAACCAAACAATACGAAAGTATTTTCTTCCAAATTTTCATGGACTTGCCATAAAACAAATTGAAGATAGACAGTAACAGAAAAAATTGATAAAAGTCTCAATGGGTTTAAATTACTTTTCCAATTTATTCAAAAGTTATACAAACCTAAAAATATTTGAGCATTCAATATTTTAACAAAAATTATTCAGAGCTCTCTCTATCTCTTTCTTTCTTTCTCTCTGTCTGTCTGTCTGTCTCTCTCTCTCTCTCTCTCTCTATATATATATATATATATATATATATATACGGTGTGTGTGTGAGAGAGAGAGAGAGAGACAGAGACAGAGACAGAGAGACAGAGAAAAAGAGACAGAGACAGCAGCAGAATAAGAAAGTTAAACTTGTGAAATAAATGAAAGGACACAGTATTAATCAGTACACGCATTAGCCGATAACTAAACTTTCTTCCAGACAAATAGCTTATAAACCCACGACCCATATCGGCACCCGAAAAGTAATTGCCAGTTTTCTTTCCAGTACAAGGCGATCGCCCATCACCGGTCAGTGATGTACTAGCACCTGTGTTCCGTATCATCCATTATGAACAATACAACACACATTAATGGGATGAAATAAATTAAAAAGGAGAAGAAGAATGAAAAAGAACACTAAGAAAGAAATATGAAAGGTACGAAAAGAAGAAAAAAAAAGAGATAGGAAAATAAAGAAAGAAAATAAATGAAATGTGAAGATGACGAAGAAACAAAGAAACAAAACTGAAGAGACTGGAAACTAATAAATAGAAGAAAAGTTGAAGGAACTGAAAGAGAAAGAAAGAAAGAAAGAAAGAAAGAAAGAAAGAAAGAAAGTTAAAAAAAGATTATAAAGATGCCAAGAAAAAAGAAGAAAAGGTGACGAAAGAAAACAAGAATATACAGGAACATATCCAGAGAAAAGAAAAAACATATAGGTGAATGAACCTCGGGTAAAATATCTAAATATAGAAAGAAACTTCAAAATGTTCGTGGGAATAAGAGCCATAAACATAACAAAACAAAAAAAACACGTATAACATCTCTATCATGTGCATTCGGATTAGTTGGCAATCTTAATTTATAAACATTGAAATTCAAAGATCTCTCTCTCTCTCTCTCTCTCTCTCTCTCTCTCTCTCTCACTTTCTCTGTTTGAAGGTTTAAGCTAGACCCACGTCAAACAAGAAAATTCTTTTGATTTCTCAAAAGAAATGGTTGGTCCTTGTTCTCTTAAGAATTGACAGATGTTTTTCTAATGAAAAAAATGTTGAAGAATATTTTACACAGATATTCGCATTTTTATCTGTTGTTTCCCATCAGAAAAAAATATCATGTTTATATTCAGACCACATTTTTTTTTCGTGTTGGAAATTTTCTCCAGATTTCTTCCGGTGAGACATTGAAGAACGATTAGTTAATTTACAGAGTTTATTCTCTGTATTAACGTTTTAACTTGTCAAACTTATTTATAGCTTAAACAAAATATCAAAATTTCAACTTAAGAAGAGTCCAAGTCAAGAAAAAGACACAGACATTTATAGATTAGTTTCTGTTCCTTTGTTTAATAGCTTAAACGTGTTTTTCACTAATTTAATGACAAAGCCGTTAATTTAGAATAACAGTCGTGGTAATGTTTAACCCATAGCTGAAAGAATAAAGGTGTTCATACAATTTCCTCTGCTATTGATAAAAAAAAAGTATCAGCTTTACAGGAGGTTGAAATTGCTTGTTATGTCACTGTATGCAACGTTAGTCTCTAGATCCCATGTGCTTATAGAATTCACATTTTTTTAGCTTTAAAATAATCAAGTAAAACACAGAATAAGAACATTCTAGAAATTTTGGATCAAAATCGCATTAGCATTGGATTTTTATATTTTTCAACCAATCAGCTAAAAACATAGTATAAGAACATTCTAGAAAATCCGGATGAGGAACTAATTAACAGAAAATTTTTAGGCTCTAAAACAAATAAGTAAATATACGAATCTGATTGGTCAAGAAATGCCTACGCGCTTGAATTTTAGGACCCGCAATAAAACTATTTTTTGATCCACTTTATTTTCCCCAAAAGTATAAATAACGAAGAATTGAATCAACCAGGTCATTCATTCAATTCAATTCATTTCTTCCACGACCAAAAGTTCATTCCGTCTACTACCAAAAAGACTTTACCCTACGAGGTCATGAATTGTCAGCAGAGAACCACGCCATAAGACTCAAAGGGAAAAGGCATGCGACCTTTTTTTATCAATGCGACACGTTGTCGCCAAAATCTTAAGAAAACACACGTGTTGACTTAATTAAAGGAAAGACCCATCCTTACGGTCCATCATTCATATACACACAAACACATACTCATATATGTAAGTAAAGCCAATTATTTTTACCCCCCTTACTTCGGCCAACCATGGACTCATTTATTTGATAGACTTTACCAACATGTAAACACACACACACACCAGCGATCAGCCCTATTTTCATTTAAATGGCCATAAGTCTATTTTTACAAAGACAGCTCGTACATTATGTTTCTCATTAATTTTTATTCCTGTTTTGTCATTAATATTAAATTGTTTGTTTCTCAATGTTCGTAATTGTCGTATTCCATTTGTATTACGTGCTTGTAAAATTTGCGATGTATTTGTGGTGGGAATTAAACCTGAAAGTAATACCCGTAAAATACGGACGGTAATTCACTACCTACGAATTGGAGAGTAACATATCCACTAAACAATTACATGTACCCACTACATACTCTCCCCCAAAAGTCGATGGTTGAAGAACTTACCAATTAAACTGTGATTGTTAGCCTGATTAGAAAATTAATATTAAGTATTATAACTTTCTGTTAAAATATCAGATTATCGCTTACTATTATTTGGAGTATATTATTTGGAGAGAAACAGTTGCATTTATATATATGAGTGGAATATTTGTTCGAAAAAACTTAGATGCTTTATAAACGGTAGCGCCCATTCATGATTACATCCCTAACTGTTCTTATGAAAGGTTAAATTTCTTCAAAGGCAATGATAGAAGAATTTTATTTTTCGTGCCGCCTTATTGAATCAAAACAAATATGATTAAATTTTATTTATTAGAAATAATAAGTATTTGTATCTTGAGTTAAGAAGAAAATAAACTGTTCCCTTAAAAAACTAAGGGCAAATTTATTTATAAGCAAAAAACTTAGTGTTTCATAGCCAGATATGAATATGTGAAATAGAAACATCCATACCGGTACGTAAAACGTTCATAATGTTCATAACGCACATATAGATTCCTATAGATAGGAATCCCGAAACACAAAATAACACTTACGAATAAAAATTGAGGCATGTATTTATAAGCAAAAAACAAACAAACAAACTTAAGGCATGTTTATTTATAAGCAGAAAACCTAAGGCATTTTTATTTATTGGAGGTACAGCAAATCTATATGTGAAAGTAGATTTTAATCAACAAAACAAAATTCGTTATAAATACTAAAAAAGAAAAACTTCTTTTTAAAATCTAATATTTTAGTTTTAAATAAAAAAAAAAACAGCTATTCAGCTTAGTTTGTATTTATATAACCCCCTCTTCAACAAACAGCATGCGACAGCTTTTGCCGGGGACTTGTAGGTAAGTAACCACACTGGACTGGGAGATAACGAGCTCAACAGATACTCCCCAATTGCTACTCGCTGGATTTGTTTCTATGGCTTGAAGCACAGCTTCAGAATTCACGCTTTTAGGCTGACATTACCTTGCTTTATTGTTCACGTTCTTCAAACGAATTTCTTTAATTATCTGTTTACTGTAATGTAATCAACTGACTCTTTACTTTTCACCCAAGAAATGTTTTTGATTGTTTCGTCGATGAGATCACCCAGTACGGACTCGTAAAGCATAAATTTGCGAATTAAACTATGTTGCATGTTCATCTGTGTCGTTCTCAAATCACAGACGAAATGAACCAATGCCCAAGGTGTTAGTACACCAAATACCACAATATTACTTATGAAAACTTTGATATGATATACGCACTAAAAACTAGCATATATCAAAATATTACAAAACTTTTGATAAATCCTGGTATATACACACGTATTAGTCAGAGGCTATTTTCGACACTATGGCAGGGCGCCCTTATCTTAAGAATATCAAAATTGTCGATACATTAAACAAGTCTAGACCTGACGTAATTCTATAGCACAGTCGTTGAAACATTAAAAATATGTGTAAAATAAGTAGAAGTTAATGACTCATTAAAAAGCAAATGTACATTTCCGAGTTTTGTCTAAAAATCATTTCCGTTTGGTTTACCTGGCGACAAAAGGTGACTCATAAGACCTGATCGTCTACAGCAGGTCTGTCCAACTTGCCTAATCGAAGGTACCGCCCACTAGTATATAATTGAGTTAGTATGATGGCAGAAACTATTATTAGATGAGCAGGATGTTCAGGGCAATCATGCGTGTTACTAATTACTGTATTGGCTGCGCGATCAGCTGGGTCATGCTAGACTGGTCTTGAAGAATGATTTCACTGAAGCAGTCAGGCTGAGTATAAAAGAAAACAGATGTAAAGATTGATAATCGATCACTTTATAGATATGCATCCGCTATTGGTGATCCGTGAGCTTAGTCAGTGGAAAGAAAAAAAAAGATGAAAGAAAAAGACAAAGTAAAGACAAGGAAGATAAATAGAAAAAAAAATGTGTGAAAGGAAACAATAAAAGAAAGAATCATTGGAAAAATGGTGTAAAAGAAAGAGAGGAAAAGAAAGAAAGAAAGAAGGAATCATACGAAAATTGCGTGAAAGAAAGAAAGAAAGAAAGAAAGAAGGAATCATACGAAAATTGCGTGAAAGAAAGAAAGAAAGAAAGAATCATACGAAAATTGCGTGAAAGAAAGAAAGAAAGAAAGAAAGAAAGAAAGAAAGAAAGAATTACTGTAAAGTGTTGAAAATTAATAGATAAAGAAGAATACACCGAAAATCTATGAGGAAACTAGACAGAAAATTGGAAGAAAGAAGAAAGAAAAAATAACAAAATAAGATTTAAGAAATGAGTGGAGGTAAAAACAAAATCCTAAAAGAAAGAAAGAAAGAAAGAAAGAAAATGTATGAAATAAATGAATAGAAAAAGACAGAATGAAGAAACAAAGTCTGATTAAAAACGAATAAGCTGATAATAAATATACAAAGGAAATATATCTATACAGAAAAATAAAATAGTCAAGTCTGAAAAGTCAATTTTAGCTGTCCTGACTTGAGGAGAGTTGACCTTTGAAGAAACGATTTCACATCTCCAAGAAAGATTAACATGAAAGCTTGCAGGTTAGGGAATCAAATATACTTTTACTAAACTTAACTAGCCTAAACTGACACAAAGTCACTAACATTGAACAAGCAAAAAGGAATAAATTCACGAGATAAGCGAGTGAAGTTCACTAAGCTGGCTTCTCTAATAGGTACATATTAAAAAAAAAAGAATCAAAACTGTAATTGTCAAGATTGAACTAAGAATACCTGTATGATAGACAGCAACCGACACAGTTCTGTTGTCACTGTATCTCTATTTCTTCTTGCTCAGTAAGCTGGGGCTTCAGAACACACTGACTGCATGTCTACAGAGGGATAAGACTCCCCTAACGATTGTCCTTGATAGGACTCTAAAAAATTTGATGGTGAGTCCTCTGTAATGCTGAGCTTTGGGGAATGCAGAGTACCCTTTCACTGCCATCTCCCCCGGGTCAACTCTGACTCGGAGTGGTAGCACCTGATTGGGTCCTATCAATGGGTCAAATAGAACTAAACTTTTTACTTGCTATAAACTGAATTATTTAAAATTGACGATTTTTATATTTAACTGTGTTTAAACTAAATATTTATGATAAACTGAACTATTTTGAATAGAAATGCTTTGATATTTAACAATGTGCAGCCAAAAAAATTCTACTAATACTTAAGTGAATAGTTTGAAAGTTTTCTCAAAATAACTTAATTCGGCATTAAATAACCTGAAAAGGGTTGATACGCCGTAAAACAAAACAACCAACCAACCCATTTCCTTTTATTTTGTCAAGAAGAAAAGTAGAGTACAAAGTGAGAGAAAGTGAAGACCTAACTCAAAATCAAGGGCTCATATCATCCTAATTAGAAGTCGTTTTATTATAAGCATAAGTACATTTAACATATTACTGCTCCTAAGTTTAAACAGGAACCTAAAATAAGAATTGATGAAATATCTTAGTATTATTCTCAACGTTTTCTTCAACGTTTTAAGAATTTGTGAGATTCTTTGAAAGCTTTTTATTAACCGGCTCATTGGCTAGTGGGTAGAGTGTTCGCCAATGGACCGGGAGACCTGGGCTCAATCCCAGATCGCGTCGTACCGAAGACTTTAAAAATGGTACTTAATACCTCCTTGCTTAACACTCAGCAATATAAGGTACGTATCAAGGTTACAGTGGAGCAATCCAAGGAAAGGAGTAGCTATTGAAAAGGGAGCCTTCTGATCGACCTCGACCACAGTCGCCAACTTTATTATATATATATATATAATAGATTTATATATCTAATGCCATGGAATTTAGTCTACGACTCCTGGGTTTCATGGAGTTTTTACAAAACAACACTCATCAGGCAGTTAACAAAATGAAAAGATTTAAAAATCAAAAAGTAGAGTCAAAAACCGTTGGGATTTTGTAGGAAACTTTACGTATGATAGTAGGTGAGTGTTTGTGTGTGTGTGTGTGTGTGTGTGTGTGTGTGGCCTGTAGTTACGTATTATTGTGTGTGTATGTGTAGGTGGTATATAGTGTATGTGTATATGAAGGTATATGCGCAGCGCGTTGTTTTTACTAGATTTTAGTCGTTTGTGTATCTCAATTTTGCTACTTTGTTGTTGGGAAAGAATTTTTTATCTATTTTTGTATGTGTAGGTGATTACAACTAAGAAACATAACATCATCATTGCGTGTCGGAAGAAGTAAATAAAGATTTGATTTGTAAGTGTATTTAAGCGGGTACGGTATGGTAGACCAGAATCGCAAAAAGTATGAAGGGGGTCAGGATATATTGTATTGCAATATACTATGGACCACACACACACACACACACTCACCTACTATCACACATAAAGTTTCCCTAAAAAATCCCTATGGTTTTTTACTCTATTTTTCGATTTTCGATTCATTTCATTTTATTAACTGCCTGATGATAGTTGTTTTGTAAAATCTCCATGAATCCCAGGGGTCGCAGACTAAATTCCAAGGCATTGAATATATAAATTGATTATATATCTATTTATTATTATTAGTATTATTATAGCTCTATCCTAGATATTGAGCCCTCTCCATATTATAATGCACTTGGTTCGCCACAAACCCACAAAGTTATTTAGTGACAACCAACATTGGTATTATATATATATATATATATATATATATATATATATATATATATATCCATTCGATCTGAAGACGTCCTGTTATATTTTTCTTCGTGTTTTTGGTTCACACCAGAAACGAAAAACAGGATGGAAATAAATTTATAATCCTAAAATAACCGGTCTTTGGTTTTTTCTTTATACATATATATATATATATATATATATATATATATATATATATATATATATATGTGAGTGTGTGTGTGTGTGTGTGTGTGTATGTGTGTGTGTGAAAAAAGTGACAACTTACAGAAGACTAGCAGCCTTTCTAGTTACAGTGATCAATGATTAAGACCGAGGTACTTGTAAGGTAAAAATGAATACAAAAACGAATTAAAAGTCACATTTAAAAATGAATTACAAATCGAATTTAAAACCAAATTCAAAAACGAATTATAAAACTATTTTGAAAACGAAATTAAACATGAGTTAACAAAAACAAACAAACATATACATCGCTATTGTCTATTTCTTACTTGTATGATAGAAAGATATGCAACATTTTCCAGATGTGCGAAACGAGGTTCCAATCTACCCGGCGATGTGTTTACTGAAGTTACAGAAACATCTGGAATGTCTCCGAACAAATTTTGTGTCACCTGGATGTATGATAGAAGCCTGCTTTATTTTCCTGGAACAAAGCAACAAAACGGCAATACAGGTCGGGCACAAGGGGTATTTTGCTCTAAGATCTATTCGTCTCACTGGTCAAGGTACTGCAGTTTTTGCTATTTCCAAAATAAAATATATCAAAATTTTACAGTCCTATTACCAAATGTTTCTGCTTGATCAGCGGCTTCAATCAGATCTCTCAACCCAAACTCGGCTGCCTTTCCAAAAGTGGTGGAAATGTGATCCTCATGACCAATTTGACATATAGTTGAATGACTATATACTGTGATGCAAGTGAGGCCCACCCTGTCTGATGCGCTTTGGATAAGGTGACAGTATCTCTTGTAGGGAAATAAAAAAGAAAATGGTGGTAATAGTAGAACAGGAAAGCGTGGTTACTTCTTCATAGCAATTAATTCCAGATCCTCTCTGACCCGAAATGGTAATACATGTTAAGGACCAATCTATGAGTCAGATAGATCGGTTTGGAAATTAATAGTTTTATATATGAATACTTGATAATATCTATCTGTGTATTTTATTATTTGTATTAAGTAAAGTTTATTGATGCTGTATTTTTTTTTTTTACTAAGGATTGTAATATTTTACTTAGAAATATAACAGTGCACCAGGAAACGATTATAATTAGATAGAAATACTAACTTGAAACTCTACGCTTATGACAATTACGTGCAACTGTGCTCAAAGTATTTGTATTAGATACGAACGCTTGATAAAATAAATAAGTAAAGTTGGCACAGCATAGTCGAGGGCGACCAGAAGGATTGCTTTTCAATAGCTATTACACCGAAGTGTTGGTGGAGTGCTACTACACTTAACCCTTGACACGTACCTTATATTGGTGAGTATTAAGCAAGTAGGTATAAAGTATCATTTTTAAAGTCTTTGATATGACGCGACCTGTTATTGAATTCAGGTCTCCCGGACGATTAGCGAACACTCTACCCACTAGTCCAGTGTAAAAAAAAAAGTCCTTAAGAAACTACAGAAAAAAGTTAAAATAAACATGAAATGTATGCAAATCCCTCCGCTAAAGGCATAAAATAACCCGACATGGATTGACGTGCCTTTGAATCAATAAACCAATCTATACAATATTACTGACAGATTTAGCTATTTATAAAATAAAACACATTAAAGTATTACAGAGTTGCCACTTAACTGATTGACAGGATCAATAGCCTCAATCGGTTTTTGCGATGCACAAACTCAACCGTCCGTACAAAAAGATAGAAACGTAACCCAGATGACCAGTTTTCTATGGTTCAATTATTTTGGTCTTTAGCTGAACTGATGTGCAATAACTGATGCCGTGGAGTCAATAAAGTTACCTGTGTTCGTCAAAGACACTGATACCACCTCATATTCCTTCTATGATGTACAGTACGTAGAGTGATAGGTTTGGCAGAAACAGCACTGAATTAGGAAATAGTTTCATGCTGTCATACTCTGTTTTAGGTAGGTATATGCTTTAAATGTTGGTATATTTCAAGCACTGTTAAGAATATGTCGCAATTCACGTATTGCTATTTTTACCTTGCGAGATTTGTTTAAGAAAAACTTACAGCAGTTGAAACCTCATTGAGACAGTGTCCTAACGTTCGGGCCTCGCTTATCTTTTTGCGTTAAACTGTGTGAAATCCTACGCTCACATTATGGCTGTAAAACTTACACTTTAACTATGAGTGCACTCATCTATAAGCGGGGAATCGATTATTTGCTTGATTTTAACGGCATTTCAACAACACCAGAGTTTTTTTTTATGTTTAGATGTTAGGGAAGTGCGTACATTGTAGGTTTATATTCACATTTTTTGTATAATTTCTTAAGGTATTGCACAAGAAGCAGTGTCTCTTCAACCGAGACAGACATCGACACGCGACTAACAAAGGCATGGTCAGCTAACAATAGACTATCGGCCATATGGAAATCAGACCTGACCGATAAAATGAAACGCAGTTTTTCTTCCAAGCAGCGATCGTGTCGATACTGCTATATGAATGCACCAAATGGACGCTAACTAAACGACTGGACAAAAAGCTTGACGGCAACTACACAAGAATGAAGCTAGCAATATTAAGCAAATCCTGGAGGCAGCACCCGACAATGCAGCAGCTAAACGGCCACCTACCACCCATCACAAAAATTATCAAAGTTAGACGAACCAGACAAGCAGGACACCGCTGGAGATGTAGGTACGGGCTCATTAGTGATGTACTCCTATGGACCCCTTCACATGGGCGAGTAAAAGCTGGGTGACCGACTCAAACCTACAAACAGCAGCTATGTGAGGATACGGGGTGTAGCCCTGAGGACCTGCCGGAGGCGATGAAGGACAGAGAGGGTTGGCGAGGTAGGTTAAGGGACAGCATAACAAAATGGGATGATGATTTCACAAGGCAATATGGTATCAAGTATTTCGAATAAAATTAATTTGAAAAATAGTATATTTGATCTATAAATAGATCCTTAAGCGGTACAACTATCCCAATAAGAATGGACCTTGGAGCGTAGACAAAGAAGTGTGATTTGCCAATTCTCAGAGTTCTACAACTGATCTATTCACACTTGATGCAGTTTAGTGTCATACCCAAGACATCACTAATTGCAGGATCCCCATCCCTTTACAGGTGATACAGTCAGTGGTTTTTAACCCAACCCCACTGTAAGAATAGGATATGATACAAAGTCAATGTTTTAGTAGAGTTTAACTGGTTTGGTATGAAGACATTTCCTTCTCCTTTACTAGATGCCATCCCAGGGTTCAAAAACTCAGTCTTTCCTAACGTTTACCTTTAGCTGAATGAAGAACGACTAGGTCTATATCTTTCCCAAGAGTTTTTGTGCAATTTGAAATGCAAAAAGCCTTGTCTAGGAATTGAACTAGAGTCGCCATGTCTATTTCCAACACCGATATCCATTAGACAACGAATGACTCTTAAAGGGGGTTACATTCGCTGTATTTAAAGCCCCATCGACGGTAGTAGGGGACAGAGAAATCATCAAGTTTATTGCTGTCTCTCATAGTTTGGCAGTTCATTCTCTCTCTCTCTCTCTCTCTCTCTCTCTATCTGTGACTTGCTCTCTAAAGTAGTTATGATTTTATTTATTAATTCATTTATTTATTTTGTTAAGTGAGAGTGGTCGATATCAAGTCCCATAGAAAGAAACGACTGTAATGAATGGTGATTTTTATGGTGAACAGATTTTCACGATCGAGAAAATTGTCACCACACAATCAAATTCTGATTCTATCAATATAAATCATAACCAGCCTTAAGGTAAAACTCATGTCTGTTTAGTTTGCTGAATGTGTCAGAATATTTATTCATTCTGCTACAAGACAAGAGAACCGTACTCACTATCAATGGCCAGCAAGCTTTGTAACACCTACGTAGTCTTTCAATATATAGGGATAGGATTTAAATATTGACCTATTCGTGTGTGGAAACTATCTATATGTTTATCTATCGGTACATGTAGCTATCAATCTGTGTATGCGTGTGTAAATAGATTTTTTGATTCAGGAAAATGCTCAAATTCTGGCCGTGTAAATCGTAAAAAATAAATTTGTATCACTAGATAATGTTAGTTCAATAAATATAATTTTTAAACATTCGTATGAAAAATGCAGTCATGTGATGGATCACGTAACAATTTATACTTTGTATGGGATTATCAATTCGTAATCGAACTTCATTTGCTCCCATGTAATAAGATTAATCTTTTGATCAAATGAAAAAGAATCTTCACACAAATAAATGATTGTTTTGCGATTTTAATCGTGAAATAAATAAATCGTTACGAAAAAATAATTAGAAAATGTGCTCGAATACTGACCATCTGAGCAGGATAAAATTAAAAATATAATAAATGTTTCTCTCCCAATCATTTAAGTATCCTGTGCAGAATTTTCATGTGTTTCCATGATAAATTCCTTGAAGCTGAGGGTGAGCAAAAACATTTCTCTTTGGTTTGGTTGGGTTTGGTTTTAAGGCACATCAACCAGGGGAGGTCATTAATGCCAAATCCATTTTTATACATAAATATTACTATTTAATACATGTTAGTTTAGCATGAGTACACTGTTTAGTTCTATTTGACCCATAGATAGGACTCTATCAAGTGCCACCACTCCGGGTCTGTGGGGACCTGAAAGCGAGAGCAATGGAAGAGTAATCTACATTCCCTAAAGCACCAGCATTACTGAAACCTTACTATCAGATGGGTTTAGTGTCATATATGGGATACTCATTGGGGGAGTCTTACCCCTCTGCAGAGAAGCAGTCGGTGTCATCTACAACCTCAGCCGATTTGGCAAAATTCTCTATTCGTAGTTGAATATATGTATCTAATGATGGTTGATTGCATTCATTGGCATATGGACGCTTGTGGGCTCTTTGATGGTAAATTATCTTTATACACACACACACACACACACACACACACACACACACATACACACATATATATATATATAGATAGATAGATATTAATGAAATGTTTCGTTTATAAAGAAAAAAAACGATTAAAATCTAAATTAACGAATGATATTAATGACCTTTTTCGGGGTCGAGCAAAAAAAAAATTATTAGATAAAAGAATAAGGATTGTACGTCACTTTTGGTAACCTTAATATATATTGTGTTCTTGTTATATTTCCTCGTTATTTCTTTCATTTTTATCATCGGGCACTACTGTTATTCTGTCCCGTCCAAGTCTCATTATTTCGGTGTAACCAAATCCACCTGGATGACTCTAGCGCTGCCTTTAAAATTGTACGGGTCACTTTCCTCTTTTTTATCCCCGTAATTCCCAGTTTATTCAGGGCCATATTTAACGATTTTCCAGCGAAGACCCCTCACACCAATTTCGATTGGGTAGCAAATTGCTTGCCATCCTCGTCTTCTACAGTCCTCCACCAATTCTTGATATTTATTCGTTTTATGTTGGTGTGCCACTTCCATATTTACTTCCCACGGAACTGTTAATTCCCTTAGAATAACCTGTTTTGTTGAATTAGAAAACAGGACCATATCTGGACGTAAGGAAGATATTACAATGTGTTCTGGTAACCTCAGACGGCATCCCAGATCTACCATCAGTTGCCAATCTGAAGCTGAGGAAAGTACACATCTAGTGGGTCTCTTACATGTTGGTTTCTTTTTCCCCCTCCCCTACAAATTGAATTGTTTCTTTCTTTGGGTTAAATTTCGAAATCCGGATGGCTGTGTTGAATATTTCCGTTCATTTCCCTTAAAACTTTATCATGGCGCCAGCGATATCTCCAATCACTTAATGCCTTATGACAACCACTAAGTACATGCTGAAGTGATGCTCTCCCTGGACATAACTTGCAAATGGGGGTTTCTATCTTCCCCCACCTATGAAGGTTCACTGGGCTGGGTAGTACATCATATACCGACATGATTTGGAATCTTGTGTGTGTAAAATCATTCCATAAAATGTTGGAACATGTAAGTTTTCCTTTTATTACATTCTCTCATCTGGTCCATGATCCTTATTGGCCTAACCCCACCATTTTTGTCATTCTATCCTCCTCCACGCTAGCTCTTACTTCATTTTGAAGAAGTTTTTGATACTCTTTCGTATCTGTATTGTCTATCGGTTTACGCTGGATATAGCCTAGTCCCATTGTCCCCTCCACAACAGTTCCTATAATTGCTTTCATTTTTAGCCTCTCTTCAGCCGATCGTAATTCTTTTCCAGCATCCCATTTCTTGCCAGTGTGTATCGATATTCCAGCGTTGGCAACTTTAGTGTCTTTAGAATTTTTATACATTATGGCTTCTCTTGTCCGAGAGACCTTATAAACAGCAGATATGACCTCATCATAAGAACTTTTCTGCGTACTACCTTTTAACCTATATATATATATATATATATATATATATATATTCCTTATTAAATGCTTTATTTATTTGCTCCACTACTATAATGATAAAGTAACAAAGACTTTTATTCATAAGATAATAAGAATGGATGAGTTGCATTAAAAAGCTAAAAATAGGATGTAATAAAGACTTAGGAAAAAGGGATATATGATTTATTTATCAAATAACTTTACAGACTATTACGCATAATGTAACAAAGCCACAATCTACGAATACGTGAACTATACGTAATTCATATATACAGATGTGTTAAACGTTCATATGCATAAAATGTTTATACGCATAGGAATCCGAAAAACACGAAACACTGACGACTCTCTTGGTTCAGGTACGAAACTTTTATTACCTTCTTGACTTTTAGGTTTTCGACACGTGGAGAGACACAATTTTTACTATGCTGACTGTTCGTCCAGCGTTAGCTTTCAACTCACTGACCCAACCTACGCACTCGCACCCTGCAGCAAAAAAACTGGACTTGTCTAGGTCAAAATCTCAACTAACTGCTTTTTTCAAAATACCCAAGAATCTCAGCCCATCGATTCCGGGCATGACGTCATTCTCATCTCCAGTCTCATTTCTCATCCGGGATTTTTATTATGACATCTGTGATTGTCACATCCTCCCCGCGCGAGTATGAACACCTGCACTCAATGTGTGCACCTATCTAACCCGAATGATAAGATATAACCAACTAAAATGATAATATAAAAAAATCCTATCGCAATTATATAACAATAATACTACGACAAAGGAATTAATCATTTGAAGAATTGATCAAGAATTCTCTTTACAACGAATTATTAACCATTTCCTTTTGAGCTTCATCAACCTGGGGCGCTTTCTTCACGTCTTCATCCCCAAATGACAGATTCCCGATTAGAAAACAGTGAAGTTTTAATGATTAAAAATGACTGTAAAATAATTAAAAATGTTAAAGTATACAGATCACTTGTCATTGTTGTCATGCTTTGAGTTAAAAGCGAATTAGTGTGGATATGAGATATTTCTAACTGATTGCTGAAAAAATGATCTACTACAAATATTTTCACTAGAGGAAAGCAAATTTGAAAGCTGTCTGCTTGATTGAATTAATGTTTTTGATTAAACACATGTGTAATATTATGGCCGAGGGATTTCGTTTTATGCTTTTGGGTTTTGTTAGGCTGAGAACCTTTCAGCTCAGTGAATGGGTTACTTAGGTGCAACATTGACGCAGGTGTTCACGTGCGGACGCGCGGAGCGGACGTATCACTCAGAGATGTCACAATAGCCCAGATGGGAAACGGGGCTAGAGACTGTGAATGACGTCACGCACCGGAAGCACGCGCGGAGGATTTTGGGGATTTTGAAGAAAGTTAGTAGAGTTGAGAACTAGACACTGAACGAGAAGGGTCGACTTTTGGGGCTCACTGAGGCGAGACGAATTTGCGCGCTACGGGCACCGCACAAGATTGGGGGGGGGCAGATGAAAAAGCCAGAATAGAAAGAATGTGTATCTCTCTCCGTATGTCGAAACCTTTAACTCAAAAGTAATAAAAGGTTTCGTACCTGAACTAAGAAGTCGTAAGTGTTTTTGTCTTTCAAGGATTCCTATGTTCTATGTATATATGTTATGAACATTGTATGTACATTTTACATATCCGTATCCTGGGAATGATACACATGTATTGTTATCTATCAGTATTATTCGTTCTATCGATCCATCCCAGTTTGTTAAATTCTCTCTCTATGGCAATCGATTCATCTCTCTCTCTCTCTTTCTCTCTCTCTCTCTTTCACTCTCTCTCTCTCCCTCCCACTCACACATACACACACACATACACACTTTCTAAAACCCAACAAATGACAATTCGCAGGAACTTAAGAAACCCTAAAGAGACCAAACTTTAACATTTTAAAAAAGCAATTAGAATGCATTTGAAGCTAAATCAATAAAATCATAAATTCGATGGAAGATAGGCAATCACAATTAGAACGGAAGACAGTAAAAGAAATGAGTGAAAGGGAAATCATCTTGTGAGTCAAACTAAAAGCTGCTAGCCAAGAAGAAAGACTTCATAAGTAGATAGAACATTTCAAGACTTTATTTTGAAATCAACCTAAAATTACAGCTAATTCTTCGAATATGCAACGCTGTCTATAAAAAAAAAAACAATTACAAAATGAACAAAATGCTGTTTTCCCCCTTTCCCAAGAAAGTTGGCTTTAGGATCACAACGACTTATAAAGATATAATTCTTACTGCTATATCTGCTGAATTTTAGAAAGGACTTCTCAATCGTATCCAGCCTGTACTCGAGAAAATTCTTATAAAAATGAGAGAAAAATCAAGAAAAATCATATCTTCATAGATTTGAACTATACATCGTTTTATTGAAGGAGTACGTCCAAAAATATTGTGGCAACAAAATTGTTCGAAAAATTCTATAAGGCATTCGATTTCATAAACAGAGGAAAGACGGGAGACATGTTACTAATATACAGTCTTCTCACCCATAATTTTTATCGCTCCAATAGAACTTTACTAAAACACGAACGCAATGGTTCGTACATACGATGATGAAACTGACTACTTATATATTCCCCATGGAGTCTTTCAATAGGATACATTAACACATAAATGTTCATGATCCGTCTAGATCACGAAACTAAAAACGTAAAAAAATTTTCAAAAAGAAACTGATTTCATAGTAAAAGAAGGACAAAAATCAGACGATATCCCGCTGAAACAAGGACATTCGCTGACTTTACCAATGATTTAGGGCTTGACGTTAATACACGTGTCCGAGTTGCATCTCTGCTGCATTGATTGTAGTAAGCAGCTGAAATCATTGGCCACTACGTGAAAGCAAACAAAATTTCACGTATTTTAAAGAAGGGGCCATATCCACATTAAATAGCAAGCCTCTAAAATTTGTTGAAGAGATCACACAATTCGCCAGCAATATCTCATCGACTGATTTTGAAAATCAGTATTCTAATAGAGAAGGGGTGAACTACTTTGGATAGGTTATCGCTCATAGAAATATCGGATCTTTCTGACGGAATAAAACGGGATCTTTTCCAAGCTGCAGTTTTTTTCTGTGATACTGTTATGACGCCCCATCTGGCAATTTAACAAAACATATAAAGAAAAAGCTCGATGAGTAATAAACAAAATTGGTACGTTTTGAATAAATCCTGGCAACAAAACCCCATAAAGCAGACTGTACAGGTACCTACCTCCTATCTCACAAACCATACAAGTAAGATGAACAAGACATACTGAGCACTTCTGGAAAGGTAAGTACGAAGTCATAAGTGACTTTCTCTTATGGACTCTTACGAATGAAATCACCAATGTTGGCCGACCAGGAAGGAATTACATACATTTTTTTTTCTTTGCGGACTCTTGATACATTTTAGAAGACATGCCAGACACGATGGACGATAAAGACGGATGAATACTTGTACGTCCATCGAGTCTGACACGTTTACTATATCTCCACATACACAAATCACGTGAATATATACAAACGTAAGATCACACACACACACACACACACTGATATATACCCACTTATATCTCCACTCACACCAACATCATGCATATATATATACGTAAATAACATCACACACACACACACACACACACAAATTTGCCCAGTCGGTTGGGGCTGTAGAATACACCGACTGCTTCTCTGCAGAGGGGTAAGACCCCCCCCCCACCTCCAACGAGTGTCCTGGGTATGACACTAAACAATCTGACGGTGAGGTTCCAGCAGTGCAGGAGCCTTGCGGAATGTGGAGTGCCCCTTCATTGCCATTGCTCCCAGGTCTAGTCTGGCCCGGAGTGGTAGCACCTGATAAGGGTCCTATCTATGGGTTAAATAGAACTAAACTGTGCTTCTTTCGCTATACTGATTTTTGCATCTTAACTGCGTACTTATGCTAAACAGAATTGTTTAAAATAGAACTGTATTGACATTGGAACTGCGTACAAGAGCTGAACTGAATTGCTCAAAATAGAACTGTTATGACGTCTAAACTGTGTACTTATGCTAAACTGAATTATCTAAAATAAGACTGTTTGACATTTAGCACCTGATAGGGCCCTATCTATGGGTTAAATAGAACTAACAGCATATTTATCAAAAACTGAATTGTTTGATTGAACTGAATAGTTTGAAATAGAAATGTTTTTTACAATTAAACTGTGCTTACATTTAAACTGCCTGCTCATGCTTAACTGAATAATTTGAAATAGAACTGTTTTACGACATTAAAACTGTATTTACACTTAACTGAATTGTTACATATAACTACTTGAATAGTTTGAAATATAGATGTTTTTGTCAATTAAACTGTGAACTTATGCTAAACTGAATTGTTTTAAATATAATAGATTATTTAAATAAAAATAGATTTGGCGTTAAATAAGCTACAAAGGTTGATATGCCATAAAACCAAACAAACCAAACCAAACCAAACCCACACACACACACATATATATATATATATATATGTGTGTGTGTGTGTGTGTGTGTGTGTGTGTGTGTGTGTGTGGGCAGCATTTTTTTGTTAAGACATATTTGATTGAACAATATAGACATTATTTGTCTGCATATTTCGGTATTAATACTTTCAAGTTTCAGTATGGATGTTATAATATCCGGTCAAAATTGACTAATAAAGATATCATAATTAATTGGTTTTCGAGTTCTTTTAAAAACTTCTTGAGTGATTGTCAGGGGTGTGGATATTGAAAAATCGATATAAATTTTTCAAATTCATTAGAAAAATTGTTAGAATTAAGTGTTTGTATATACCAAAGCGATAATAGGAATTAAAATATTTCGTTGAAGTTTCCTAATTTTTTCTCAACTAGTTTTGACCTTTGATCATCATCAAGAGAAAATGTTTTGAAAATTGTTTTAAATCATTTAATGTAGAATGTCCACCCATTGAATTGTTGCATATTGACTTTTGACAACATGTGATTTGAACATATCTAAAGATGATGTGCACCAATGTAAACAAGGGGACAGCGGAAATAAATTACGTGAATAGAGAACCGGAAGAAGAATGTGTGGGTATTGAAAATATTCTATGATGACAAGAGATTTGTACTCCACGGGTAGAAAATTCATAGGGCAGTTAACTCGTAACCAGAGGTGGGGACGGCCAAGCTCCCTAGCTGAGAAGAAAGATCTTCTAAGTGGAGCTCTGAATATTGATCTATCATGAGTTGGTGTAAAATTGAATATGTGGACCCTACGTGCTGTCAATGATAGCAGTCTGAGTCGTTTGTCTTGTCTCTTACTCTCACAGCCATTTCAACACTTTCGTGACAATAAAGAGAGAGACATTTATTATAAGCAAAACCGTTATGTTTCTTCATGATGGTATACAACAGAATGAGAGTTATTTTGGATATATCCTTGGGTTTCTTACTAATTATTTTAAGATCTTTGCAATCTTAGACATCTGGCAATGAGAGCTTCATTTGGAAGAGATCTGCTATTTCACTAGAACATATGTTTATTTTGATATTTATGTACCATCAATATCTCCATCCTATTTCAAAGCACAAACACCCAGCAATGCTATCCAACATCTCCAACCAGCAAATTCTTTGGCCAAAGAACCAACAGGCATTTTGTCGCCAAACATTACACGTTGGCTAGCCCAGCAAAAAATAAAAATAAAAACAGTCACTTGACCTCCCCCTTTGTCTTATTATTTTCAACTGTCACTTAATTTTATTGGATGATTTGTCACACTGTTACTTTTCGGGTGGTTTCCATTTTCAGACAGCCAATTGCTAAGAAGTAACTCAAAGCAGGAAATACAGATTCTGTAATCTTTTGGTCGGTAGGTTTTAATGCAATTTAAGACTTGTGTTTTTTAAAGCAAATTTTTCCTAGTAACTTTCTTCAATACAAATTTCATTCTTCAATTCAATATTAGACACAACGTTGCTACTTACTTCAATTCTGCTTCAAATATAAATATATGATTTTATGCAGATGAAATTAGACATTTACATACATTCTTAATACTAATATGTAAAGTGTTTAGTTTTTAGAATGTATTAATCTATTAATGATTGATTGAATAATTTTAACTGCACACGTCGGGTTATTTTATACCAGGTTTTAAGGTTTTCTTTCTTGTATGGCATATCAACCATTGTAGATTATTTAATGCTAGATCTTTTTTGTAAGTACATATTAAATATTTATGATTTGTAAACACTTTTTTGATAACAGTTTTAAAACGATCCTGAGCTCATTTTCTTTTGCCCACAGTTAAACAGTTTTAAGTATTGCAGTATAATATTCAGAATTTAACATCAGCCATGTTTTTGCACACATTTAATCGGTATCCATGATATGTAAGTGATCAATTTGTCGGTAACTGCATTTAAAAAATAAGAATTAATTTGTTTGCACACAAGAATTGGGATTGATTCTACACAGTTAAATTGTCTCAGTTATTGCTATCTAACTCTCATAATTCTATTCTGTATTAGTCATTTGTTTGCACACAGTGAAATGGTTACAAGTATTGTTATTTAACTGTAATAATTAATTGAATGTTTATTATTTGCTTGCATACAGCGAAATGGTTACAAGTATTGCTATTTAACTCTAATAATTCTATTGAATGTTTATTATTTGTTTGCACACAGTGAAATGGTTACAAGTATTGTTATTTAATTGTAATGATTCATTTGAATGTTTATTATTTGTTTGCATACAGCAAATTGGTTACAAATATTGCTATTTAACTCTAATAATTCTATTGAATGTTTATTATTTGTTTGCACATAGTGAAATGGCTCCAAGTATTGCTATTTAACACTAATTATTCTATTCAACATTAACAATCTATTTGCACACAGTTAAATGATTCCAACTGTTTTTTCGTATCACTAACAATTATATTAATCATCAGTCATTTGTCTACACATACTTAAATCACCAAACAGTTCTATTTCGTACTATTCAATTTAGCATGTTATTTGTTTACACTCAGTTAAAATGTTAATTTTTTATTTTTCTATCCCAAAATAGGACTCAGTCAAGTGCTATCACTCCGGGCCTGAGTGGACATGGCTGCAATGGAAATGAAGGAGTACTCCGCATTCCTCAGAGCTCCAGCATTACGGGAGTCTAAGATTTTTTCCTGTCATATTCAGAATACTCGTTGCTGTGGTTTTACCCCTCTGTAGAGATTCAGTCAGTGTCTTTTACAACCCCAGTCGACTCGGCTATATAGATTAAGAAATCACGTATATGCACCTATCTATTTAATTTTTTTTCTGTTATTTCTTAAGAGTATTATTACACTCATAGGATATCAAGAACTCCTATCCGAAACAAATAGTTCACATATAGTTGCATGGTTTCAAATATCCCTGCTGAATACGAACAATCATTACAAAAGCTCTTGAACTGCTTGATTTGACCGATAGACACAACACTGATAGTTTCTCCAATTCCGATTCAAAGTGGATTAAGAAGTAATGAAAATGAAGGTGGACTTCACACTTTGCTGTTCTGAAGAAGTAAAGCCCTAATCCTATTTACCAACCCCTCCGCTCGGGCAGGATATGACACAGGGTCAATTTTTTAAGCGGAGTTCAACAGGTTTGAATTCAGAGTTGTACTTCACCTAGACTAGTTGACTCACCAAGGCTGAAGAACCTAGTCTGTCCTACTATTTACCCATAGCTGGAGGGAGAATAATTGGATTCATACCTTTCCCAAGGGTATTAGTGTTATACTAAGTGAAGTTTAATGTCATAACCCGGACAGCGCTTTTTATGGGAAGTTTTACCCTTCAGTACGGGATTTATTCGACTTATTGGACTAGTGGGTAGTGTTCGCCAATGGTCCGGGAGACCTGGGTTCAATCACAGGTCGTGTCACACCAAAAACTTTAAAATGGTACTTAATACTTAACACACAACTATATAAGGTACGTATCAAGACTAAAGTGGAGCAATCCAGGGAATGGAGTTGAGCCCTCCCCAACACTTCGGTGTAGGAGCTAACTTTACTTACATTACTTCCGGGATATAATCAGTGGATTCTGAATCCCACCGACCGATTATTAAATTAATTGATTTCTAAATTTTCTTGAACAGTTTATAACTTTATACATAATTGTCATATAAGAGTTTCGATATTAATGAACTTTATAGTCATTTTACACATTCCGAATTAGCAAATATAAATTGAATTATCAATTATGTATTCCATCAGGTATAATGAAAGACTTTGTTATAAATGCAGTATCATCAGAATATCTCAAACAGATTGATAGGACACTAGCAAGTACTAACACAGCGGATCTCAGTTGACCTGGAAATAATGACAAAAAAAGAAGTTACTCTATACATCCCAGGTTTTCAGAACTGGAGCCTCAGTAACGGATACAGATTCATATCTTATATTGTTACGGGATTTTTTTTATCGTCAACATCTAAATTTCTGTAATTGTGAGCCTTTGTCCTGCACACTTGAAGAAAAGACGGATATTTTTATTAATATTGTTATTTGTTTCTATTTTTTTAGACTTTATTTATTCATCCTTCGTAACCTGCTGTAATGTTTTCATAGAGATTATAATATCGAATTGTCAATCATTTTCTCCCCTTCATGGTCTTTATACTGTTGAACGAAATATTTTACTCTCACAGTTAAAGTTAAATTCTATTTTAGCTTTTCTTCTACGTTACTTGGTGTATTTCTATCCATTTTAAAATTTCACCATACAACAACATTTGACTTTGAATGAATTAGACACACAAGTAGAGAAATACACCTATGCACATACACTCGCAAAATTATACTAACATGAACCTCTATATGCTCTACCACAGATATAGACAACTAATAATTCATAAATATACCTAATTGAATGTTTTATATATATATATATATATATATATATATATATATATATATGTGTGTGTTTGTGTGTGTGTGTGTGTGTGTGCGGTTTATGCTCTATCACAGATATTGTCCGTGGTGTAATGGTTATCGTCCTAGGAAATGGACACGGCGACACGAGTTCAAATCCTGGACGAGACCGACTGCATTTCACATAGCACTAATACACTTGGGAAAAGTATGAATCCAATTATTCTCCCTCCAGCTATGGGTAAATAGTAGGACAGACTGTGTTCTTCAGCCTTGGTTTGGCAACTAGTCTAGGAGAAGGAAAACTCTGAATTCAAACCTGTTAAACTCCGCTTAAAAAAATTGACCTTGTGTCATATCCTGCCCGAGCGGAGCGGTTGGTAAATAGGATCACAGATATTGACAACTTTACATTTATAAATATACCGAATTGAATATTATACATACACGCACACACACATACATCCATATATATATATATATATATATATATATATATATATAACATCATCATCATCTTGTCGTGCCGCCAGCACGGATATCCTTGACCATCTCTCGCCACTTTTCCCTATCGTTCATCGCCTCCGGCAGGTCTTCTGGGTTACATCCTGTTTCCTCACACAGCTGCTGTATGTAAGTTCGGGCGTGTCGTCCTGCTTTTGCTTGGCCATATGTGGGGGTCTATTGGGGTACGTCACTTACGAGCTCGTCCTTGCTTCTCCAGCAGTGTCCGGCGTGTCTGGCTCGTCTGACCTGTATAGTTTTCGTGATGGGAGGTAAGTGGCCGTACAGTTGGCGTCTCGTGGGGTGTTGACGCCAGGACGTGTTCAATATTGCTCTCAACATTCTTGTGTAGTTGCCGTCAAGTTTCTTCTCCAACCGTTTGGTTAGCGTCCATGTAGTGCATCCATATAGCAGTATCGATACAACCGCTACCTGGAAGAAATGATGATGATGATGATATATATATATTGTCACACCACAAACGGGACTGAAAAATGACCAAAGAGAAAGAGGTAAATAAAAAATTCTTGATAGTTTCTGAAGAAGCAGACGTTTTTCTTCTAATTACTTAGTTTTTAAGAGGTAAAAACGAAATATAAAAACCTGTTGAAATCAGCATAACATAATATGCATTTTTGTTCTTTTGTCGTTTTGAATTCTGCATTTATGGAAACGATTTTATTGAATTAAATTAAAAATTAAAACAAAAATGAACAATTTTTTCCCTTGATAATCCTTTACCCAAATGATCATAGATATAAAAAAGAAATGACAAATTACATTTGCATTTTTATAAGGAGTCTAATAATTGCTAATTTAGAATCTTTGCTCAGAATTGTACTTGCATTTTTGCATATCTTCAAAGAGTTTGAAGAGTACTTTCTTTAAATTACTGTGGCACTCTTGATTCTAAGCTTAGGTTAGGCAACATTTCTAAGAGAAGAAAATTCAATATTAAATCAACTTTACACTGCTAAAAACTGGCCGCCTATCGCATCCTGCCTGTCGACTAGTTTCAGTAACTACCAAGGCAGATATTCTTTTGAAAATACTAATCATAAGTTGGTTTTTGTTTGTTGTGGTTTTTATGTTTATTTTTAGTGGGAATGTTCTTCGTCATTTAAAATTTTTGTTTTAGCATGAATAATTTCTGAAATGTAAACCTCAACACTTGAATGAAAACTGAGTTCATTTCATGGACACAAAAATTGGTACCCTAGTTAGGAAATAAATTACTTTACGTGCTAGCCCCTACAAAATCAGTTTGCAAAGTATCGATCTTCGGAGAAATGCTAATATCGATATCGAAAATCATTTCATCAGAAAAAATGTTTAAATCGATAATAGAAGGGAAATCTTATACCCTTGAATAACATTTAAGTAATCTAACTGTGCAGATTGAATTTTCTAATGACAAAAAAAAAAGATTAAAAAAAGAGGATTGAATAAATAAATAAGTAAAGATAAACATCAATATAAACACAAATATATATATATATATATATATATATATATATATATAGCACAATATGAAATAAATTTTAAAACGTTTCATGCAATTTTGAAGAAAATGCAATAAATTTAAATGTTCATGATTATCTCTATTATTCATGTCCTTTCTTTTTCATGAAGATTCAGCTCAATATGAGTGAGCAAGAAAAGAAACGAAAAATAATCTATGATTTGCGTAACGCCGAAACCAAGCCTTAATTACCTTGTCTACCGTATACAAAGAAAACATTTTCTTAAATAGAAAAAGAACTTTTAAAGGAAAAGGGGAAGTGGAGAATTGGACAACACCGAAAAGATAGGTTTTAACTGCTCTCAAGAATTAAGAAGGGTCCCAGAACCTCAATAAGAAAGCATGTTAATAAATTGAAAGTCCATGAAAAACAAAGAAAAGAAAATTAAGCCTAGACCTTTACTCTCTTGATTCCGCTATATAGGTTGCTTTAGAAAATAAAACAAATGTAAATTTCTATCCACGTATTGGTTGGCTAAAGATTGCTATGGAGAAGGAATGGAATACAATGTGTGAAGAAATTTACTTTGAAGACATGCAAAACATTTCGAAGGCGTGTTGGTACAATAGCGGAAAAAAAAGTGGTGGCCATATTTAGTAAATTTACTGTTTTGTGTCTATCGTCTAATGTTGTTTTTTTTTAAATTAAAATAAATCGTGTTTTATAATTGAGTCGTTTCTTATTATACAAGAATATTCCTGATTTTGCTTCCGCAACTTGTACTGTTGTTAAACTTACTAGTTGATGGAATTCATAACCAACGTTCACTTAAACTACTACATATGGACATTCCATTTTTTTCCGAAAATTGTAAATTTAATCTCATCAGCTCAGGACCGATATTGATGCTTTCAAGAAAACTTGCTGAGTGCGATGCTGAGTGATATTGAATAAAGAAACTCAATGCTACCAGCAAGATCTTATGATAGTTATTATGATATTTTAGCCAAAATGCTTCAGATTTTTTACGGTACTTTACCCTTAAAATTCTGTGTTAGCCCATTGTTATTTAACTTCAGTAACCGCCCAGTTGTAGGATCTTAAAATAGAATATTCTACTTTTAGTGAAGATTTATATTTCTCGCTCGAATTTGTTTATGATACAACAGCTTCTTCCTAATAATATATCAATGCGATATACATAACTAATCTGGTATTTTCTCCATGATAATTTAAAATCACACAATGATTTACATACTTAGTCTTTTCATTATTATTCTCAACGTTGAAGTAATGGAATAAAAAGTTTGGAATCTTTGGTGTTAAGCCAAGTTACATAAATGTCAATGTTTACGACATGTCGAATGTACAAAAGTTCATCATTAACGCATTATGGGAAACTGACAAGACTCAAAATGAGATAGAGATCCGGGTAGGATTCTCTCGAAGATAACAAGACGAACTTGTTTAAAACGTTTCGATGCAGTTCCAAGCTAAAGACTGTTGCTAGAGATGAATATCAGTTAAAAAGGACCTTATTTCCAATCGATTTGCCAATTGTGGAGGAATTTCCAAGGCCAAGAAGAATGCTAATGCAGTTGTTTCTAGATCTAGAATACTCCGGAAACTCCGTCAACTTTGATATGATAGCAGGATACCGATTTCCAAATCACTAATAACAATATACAGAAACGAAATCGTTCAATATGGGTTTGATATTATTAAAATTGATCAGTTGATCAAGGGAATAAGGAAATCTTCAGGTATGATTCAGTATTCTGTATTTCCTTTTGTTATCATGGCTCTCACTTCTGGAGAATGTCATACGAGACATATGATGCCAAATGCATTTAAAAACCCAAAAAGTAAAATTTCCTCAATCGGTAATCTGTTTATTGAAAAGATCGGCTTATACTGCTGTCTGTTAGGATGTCCAAGATTATTTATTAATCCTATATACTGAAGACAAGTTTGGAAACAATGAATTTATCTTCTAGCATGGCTTAGCTCCACCAGCACAGCGAAATCTACAAAAGAATTGTTCAGAGAGAAGAGGATAAACAAATTCAAATCCAATAGGAAATTTACGGGGAGTCCTCAAGACTAGATTAAGAAAATACTGGCCATCAAATCTTGAAAAATTGAAGAGATTCATTACTGAAGTGTGGAACGGCATTACGGGACATTTTTCGTGATTTGACCGGTTCTGTTATCCGAACGAATGACAAAAATGGTAAATGCGAAAGGTGCTACAATAAATGATTGTGTACTAATACTATTCTTGAAAAATGTATTAATTATTAGATAATTTTCTTAATAACAATAGATATTTTGTCCTTTGTTACTAGATATAACAATCTACAAATCGCAAAACATTGTAAAGAAAATCTGATTCAGTAATAAAGTACAATTAGAAAAAATCATATATTGATTAGAAATACAGTCAAGAGTAAGCCACCAAAATTGAAACAAATACAAACGAGAAAGTGATTCGCAAAAACATGGATATTTCATTTCACTGACGTGGTTTAGTACGATGCCTGTATCCTTAAAAGAGGGATAAGACCTTCTTCGTAAAAAAAAGGATGACATAAAACTTTATGCAATGGTAACGTTCCGCTTTGTGAGAATTGTGGATCATCCATTTATTTCCATTATTCATAGGTAGTGTTAGTACCGGTTCGGGTTTCATCTTTGGTTCAAATAAATCTGTTTAAAAATAATTCGTATTACAGATTACCTTGTACAAAACCTTCTTTAAAAAACTGCACAAAAATGCAAATATAAATGAAATGTACGCAGTTTCCTGATCTGAAGATCTTAAATAACTTTTGGCGGATTAAGATGCTGTTAAAACAAATTAATCGTGAGCTTCAGTGATCGATCTATGATTTGACCATTACTTGACAATTAACAACCAGAATTCTTTCTTTCATTTACAGACCAATATAAATCAGTTGGCAAAGGATTATATTATATAACTGAGAAGTATACAAGTTATGAAATTAAATGATAAAGATATATTTTGTTGGAAGTTTAATAAGTGTGAAATTTACGTTTATTTAAAATGGTTGAAATGAAATGATTAGTTGAACTTTTCCTCTTGTAAGATTAACGGCCAGATTATTAAGCATCATTTCCAAATAGGGTTAAAGCATCAGAGATGATTAATGGAGAAAAAATGTGACAAATCTCACCACTGTTTTGCACACTTGACAATCTGAAATGAGTTGAGTTACAATCTGCGACAGGTTTTCCGACTCTGAGTCTTTGCAACTTTCACTCAAGTCATATACTTGTATATGTTTGTTGATGGGGCTAAGAATACACTTACTGTATTCTCTGCAGATAGGTAAGACATTCGAGAAAATTAAACTGCATCTGAAGGTGAGGTTCCATTCCAGGTGATCTGGGGTGTGTGGAATACTTGTTCATTGCCATTGATTTAAGATCCACTTTGAATAGGAGTAATAATACCTGTTAGGGTTCACCGTAAGGGTCAAGGACATCTGTTGAAAACATTATCCAAAGGAATTCTTGATGTTATATGATTTTGAATTATTTATATTCAGGACATTTCTTTGAAGTTATAGCTAACAATCTATTATCAGTCACTTGAAACCATATAACTGTGGGCAAACAAATAATTATTATTGAGCAGAAACAATTAATCAAAACAATATAAATTATAAGTATCATGTAAGAATAATTGAAACGATGCAATTATTAGAGGGCAATATTTGATAAAAAGGAATGTCATTAAAACTCATAAGAAAAAACTGCGCATAAAATAAGCCGAGGTGTGTTGAACTAACATTAAAATCAAACAATAAATAAATCGTATACTTATTCTCAACTGATACGCAAGAAAAACCTTTCAGCACTGATTAGTAATTGGTAGACTATGACATAATATTTCCAAACTAGATAATCTAATAACATTTTCTATTTAGACCATGAAACATTTTCCATTTGGCCAAACAATGCCAACTGGATTAAAGATCGGAGTATCGACAACTATTTAAATATCGCACACATTTTAAACTAATTAAAATTATTCTCTTATTTTATTCAAATAACAGCAATGCGTTTGTGGCAATGAAAATTGTTTAAATTAAACTTATTACGGAAATGAGACTATCTAATAGGAATAATTTGCATTTTGTTTTGCCGTTGGGTTGAATCATCTGAATGAAATTAATATTCCATGAAAAGGAAATCTACGCGTAAGAAGAAAGAAAAAAATCTGTTTTTAATATCCTATCGTTTATCGGTTAGATTTTATTCTCATTTGTATTTTTACTTTTTAAAATTAGAAATGAAATAAATAAACAAATCAAATCTATTCATAATAAAAAATCTAACCTATAGAGAACTTAATATTAAAAATACAGCATGCTCTCCTCTTTTGTCATCAGTACATTTAATTTTTGTTTTGCTACAAGGATAGCATCATCGGAGGAATTTTATTACCAAAATGAATATATATATATATATATATATATATATATATATATATATATATATATATATACACTCAATATCAGTGAAAGAGCACGTGTAGCTATAAGTTAGAATAGCGTAGAGTTAAAATCAACGGAGCAAAATAACAGTCAAATTCTCAATGCGAGAAATTTTTGTCTGAGATCGCATAGATAAAAAAACTGATATTTACCAAACACTTAACTCATTAATCCTAACCTCTGTCCCTCTCTGTCTCTTTTTCTTTAAATATATATATATATATATATATATATAACATATAATCTGTTAATCCCTCTGAAAGTGTAGGAAGTTACACAAAGTCCGTCTTTTACGGTGAATTTAAAAGGTTTCAATTCAACCTTTCCCATCTCTTAGACCAGTTGCCATTTCAAGGTTAAAGAGCTCAGTCTTCCCCACTAGTTATCCATAGAGAGGGAGAAGAGTTTTATTTATTCGAAAAGAAAACAGCCCTGTCAAGCATTTAAACTCGGTACATTGTGTCCATTGCCTACTATGATAACCATTTCACCTTGACAGCGTCCATAATATATATATATATATATATATATGTGTGTGTGTGTGTGTGTTTGTGTGTGAATATGAAGAAAAATTGATAACAAGGTAATCCAAGTAGAAGGAGAGATTTATTGAGAATTTAAGTCGACAGTATTACGCTTCGGTTCAAGTGAACCATCAACAGGGCAATGAGGGATGATATTAGTGATGTTAAATCAACGATGGATGTTTAAAAATGCAAAATACAAAAACCTAGGGAAATTTTTGCATAACAAGAAAAAGTTGGCCGTTCAATAAGTGAATGAGCGTTTCGTGTTTTAAATTACGTGATTTGACTTATTAGGAATCGTTTGTTTATCGGGAAAAATTTCGAATCCAAAGAAAGAAAAAAAAAAGACAAAAATAAAAAGAAAGCATAAACTTATGATATATTAACTAAAGATGTAATATATTGAAGCTATTTAAAAAGGATTAGCTCATGTAAGGAGAAATATTGTAAAAACCAGGAGGAGTATTTAGGGAATTAACGAGTGATATAGCGGCGACTTCGAAAATACGTCTTAGACTTTTATTATGGATGTAAATGAGCATCTCAATAAATCTCTCCTTCTGCTTGGATTACGTTGTTATCAATTTTTCTTCATTTATTGTCAGATTACACTCAATCATTTACTTCAATATATATATATATATATATATATATGTATATATTTGGGCATTCATGTCTCCAGCGATGATTAAAACATTGTGTTTCGGGATGCTACGAACAAGGGAGGATGACTCGTTATAGAAAGCGATTAGGTTTGTTTCGTCGCTAACATTGGTTGGTCTATAACAGGAGCTGATTGTTGTGGTGCTGGAGTTGCCATGAAACGTGGCAACCATCATCCTTTGTTGCATTTCAACTATGCTATTAAGTGATTTTTGGGCTCATGGACCGATAAGCATACCTACATCCACTTTCGCAGCGTTGACATTGCTTTTTTCATGCAGTACCGAAATAAACATCCATTAATTGCCGGTATTGTGGTATTTTTTATCATTGCTGTGAAGGTATCTGTTTTTCTTGTACGCATATTATGTTATGATCTATCATAGAAACTGTCAGATCCGGTCGTTCGCCTATGCTGTTTAAATTTCTAACGTTGAATATCACTATTTGTATTGTGCTTTTACATTTAAACAGTTTCTGTTTTAGTTTGAGTTCGGAAGTAGATTTTTCAAACAATGAGGCCAGAGATCCAAACTCAGCATGACGCGCACCTTTTTTTTTACCCACGCTAAAGGGCGATGCGGTTTGGGCATGTGGTTTGAGTATGAATCATGTTAATCTTTCGATGGCTGTGTTTTATTCTCATCTATAGATGCCACCTTAAATGTTGAGTTGCACTAGTTCTCCGATTGAACTATTTGATCCTGACCTTTGACCAGTGGGGTTCGTCCGCCTTTACTTCTATCAAACTGCTTCTCATGGCTTCCGAGGTATATTTTCTGTAAAAAAACAACAAAAAAGTGTTCTTCCCTTACTTCTTGTCCCTCCCCGCATACATGTATTAAGTTTTAACGTGGTGTAAGTCCACAGTTTGGTTATATTCTGAATTGCCATAAACCGTAAATAAGGATTCCCCGAGGAATTTAGTTGTTGACTTCTCCAAAGCATTTTACTTCATACACCGAGGGAAGATGGGGCAAATTGTTCTCATCTACGAACCCCCCAAAGAAAACGTCGCATCCATAACGATACTATACAAAAAAAAAAAAAAAAACGAAAATAAAAGTTCGCTCACTGGATGGAGACATAGACTAGTTTGACAGTGTAGCAGATGTGCTGCAAAGAGATACATTAACTGTTTGTTATCTGCCTAGACTATGTGCTTCGAACATCCATAGATTTAATGAAAGGAAACGGCTTTACGCTGGCAAACGAAAGAAGTAGATGCTTTGTACAAACTATTACGGACTCAGACTACGCCGATGACATAGCACTTCTGGCAAATACACCCAACGGAGCCGAATCCTTGCTACATAGTCTAGAATGGGCAGCAGATGGTGTAGGACTCCATTTCAACGCAGACAAAAAAAAATAGATTTGCTTTAATGAAAGGGGCAACACTTCCACAGTAAAAAGGGGTCCTCTGAAACTAGTCGACAAGTTCACCAACCTCATCTACCAAAAATTTCATCAACACGTGACTAGGAAAGGCTTGTACAGCTATCAATTGGCTATCTTGTCATATGGAAAGTAGACTTGTCCAACAAAATAAAACGCATTTTTTCCAAGCAGCTGTCGTGTCGATACTCCTGTATGGATGCACTACATGGACGCTAACAAAACGTATGGAGAAAAAGCTTGACGGCAATTACACAAGAATGCTGCGAGCTGTATTGAACAACAGCTGTACGGCCATCTATCACCCATCACTAAAATCATCCAAGTTTGTCGAACCAGACATGCAGGACACTTCTGAAGAAGTAGGGAATAACTTATAAGCGATGTCTTCCTGTGGACCTCCTCATATAGACGAGCAAAGGTTGGACATCTAGCTAGAACTTATTCATAACTGTTCTGTGCCGATACAGCATGTAGCCTGGAGGACCTGCCGAGAACGACAGACGATAGAAGCGGGTGGCGAGACAGGGTCAGGGAAATCCTTGCTAGCAGCCGACATTATATATATATATATATATATATATATCAACCATAGGGTTGAGTTCTCTAGCGAATGAAGTAATTTGCGTTGCCATTAGCGCTTATGCAAGGCTCTTTATATATGATTTGAACTCTCGGTAGCCGTTAAGCGGATGTATGTAAACCATAGTAATTGTGATTCAAAACTGTTTAAAATTTACTTCGCTGCTACTGGTTCCTCGTGACTGAGGGGTAGAGTATTAGATTGGCGTTTGAGTCAACCGGGTTTCGATCCCAGCTACGGAAAGCTACTATGTCTAGCCACACTGCTGAGTTCTGATAGAAAGAAACAAATCTGTCTGTGGATGACTATATATGTATGTATATATATATAAATATATATAATGTCATTTATATACACAACATTAGATAAAATCTAAAACGGCAGTATAGCAAGTAAAACTATTAGAGTGCCTTGAACGCCAAATTTGAAATAAAGCAAAATGCTTAGCAATATTATTATTATGAAACATTAGGGTATACAAAAAAAATTACAACTCCGTATTTTAGGTAGTTGATCATCAGGTTAGATAATTTTAACCACGGCTAAAAATTATTCAGATGTGGATAAATCTAATTCACTTGACGATCGACTTCAGGAAACTCTGAGTCGTGAGTTATGTAACTTCAAATATAAATATATAAGGTTAGAACTGTAACTGAAAATATTACCTTTTCTGTATTTTGTTACTTAGGAGAAAAACAAATTTATGCTAATGACATGTAAGATCAAAGAAAGTCGTCTTGAAAGAAGGAATAGAAAGGCAAAGAATCAAGGTTCGATATAATTAAGCTGGTCATCTTTGAACGTATACCATTGTCTAGGTCAGACCCAAGGGCCCCCTGTCTGGTATGACTGCTGGAGCGAAACTTTGTAATTCCTCGTGAAGGCAGTCGAGATATTCAGCTGTCAAATGCCTGTCTTCTGTGCCACTTTTCGTTTAACCCCAAATGTAGCGGGGAAAGGAATATGACATACATCAACATTGGACAATATACCAAGAAAACTAAGAAAAAATATCTAGCTTTATTTGCGATAAGAACAATCCAAATGAATAAAACTATATGTTACTAACACAGCCTGATGAAATTATATAACTTGGAAGCAAACAAGATTGACTATAATTTCTATGCATATGTCTGCTGATACATGTCAATATATTTCCATGAATTTGTGATATATTTTGAATTTATTTTAGCATATATATATATATATATATATATATATATATATATATATATATATATATTTGTGTGTGTGTGAAGGTATCAGAAATATCATTATCCAAATAAGTGAATATGTTATGATGTAAAGTCGACTTAAACGTTTCGGTTTTAGTAACCATCATCAGGGCTTGGATATCAAAATAGTTCACACTGCAATGGATGCTTGCTGAGATGACACGAGCAAATGAGAAATATACAGCGAAAAGATACACAAACTTATGATTGATGGTTTTCTGAAACAGAAACGTTAACGTCGACTTTACATAATAGCGTATTCAGCTATTTGTATTATGTTTTTTTTTTTCTACAACCTTCATACTGTCGGATTTTAATCTATATTTACTTTCATGCATACATATATATATATATATATATATATAAATATGTAGATATATATATATATATATATATATGTGTGTGTGTGTGTGTGTGTACGTATGAAAGTAAATATAGATTAAAATCCGACAGTATGAAGGTTGTAGAAAGGTTTAGGTGAATAAAAGAAGGCGATTTCTCCTTAAAATTTAGTCGAAATTAGGCTTCCTGATGATCCGTTAAGGTGAAACTTTAGTAGAAGATTTTCGACTCGCGATTTAAGTTAATTCTATAACTGGCTCTATTGTATTGTGTTGAGCACTTTAGTAATTATAGCATTGCAGCATTCGCGGAGGGTTTTTTGGTTTTCTTTTGACCACTGACTGCGTACCCATTGATTTTTTTCAAGGAGTCGTACGAGGTTGGCCTTTTCTTTCTTTTTTACCCAAAAACTTTTTTCTTTTTCCTCTGGACGGTGATTCGAGGTACTTTTATCTCTTGTTCCTGACCAGGTTTTTTTTGTTTTTTCCGATACCGTGAATACTGGTAGATATTAGATTAGTAAATATATATATATATATATATATATATATATATATATATATGGATGATAGGGAAGAATGGCAGGAGAGAATCAAGAAAATTCCTGTTGTCAGTATACACTGATGAATATATATATATATATATATATATATATATATATATATATATATGTGTCATATTCTTCAGCGTATAACAGCAGGAATTTTCTCGATTTTCTCCTGCCATTCGTCCCTACCGGTCATCTCTCTTAGTAATTTCTTGAGACGGTTCCTAGTATTCTCAAAGTGCTGATAGATATACAGTTTTGATGGTAGAGCAAACATCTGTTTGAATCAATTTGAGAACGTTACTTGTGAATTTATCCTTACTTCACGAACAGTTCTCTGCAGTGTTCAGCATGTTCGGGGCGTCTTGGATAGTTTATAAGATGGAAAGTAAGTGAACATATAGGTATTGTTTTGTAGTATACTTTTTCGATGATTTGTGTAAGAAAACCGCAATGCATCTTCGTTTTCTTTCCATCAATATTTTCCTCTAGATTGCTCTTTTAAGTCCTAATAATGCAACCCTAAGATAGTATGGAGATGGCCATGGCAGGAAATTTGATCTCTTTGATAGAAGAAAACGGAAAATCAAACAGGTATTAGTGAAATTATTTAGGCAGCAACAAAACAATGTTGTCGATAATGCTTTTAATGCATATGTCTGCTGATATAGGTCTATATATTCCATTAAAATGAAATAGTATGATTTCATTCCAGTATATGCATATATTTATCGATAATTTCGTACAAAACTATCGAAACAATACCATGGCATTTCAATAAGCGCAGACACTGTTTTTATTGCCGGCTGGTTCATTTAGAATTTTTATAGGAAAGAATAGAAATTCACCTTTTATTTTCTCAGTTCATGCGAGGTCGGCTGAAAAGATTATAGGCTGACCAGGATACCTTAATGGAATGAGACCAAAGATTTATTTTTCAACATAGACCACCTTGCAGTTCATACACTTCTTTCCATCGATCCAATGCTTGGATTTCATTGGTAAAAAAAGTTATCAACAGTTCATTTGATATACATACTGGAACTTTTGAACCTTTGAATTTTCAGCCAATCCTCGTATCCGTTTGCAATTATCAAACGCTGCATTTGTTGAGTGAAAGTGTCTAAGAACTCGTTTGATGACTTGTAACTTTATAAGGGTATTTATGCTCTTATGCACCGATGAGAAAGATGCTGACTCTATGTAATGTAACATATTTTTTCTGGTATCTCATGTATGGGGATTTATTTGTACAATAATAGACATAGCAGACAAGGAAATATTTTTGAATATCATTCTTGTACCATAACTGATCTCATATTTTCAAGTTTGGCAAAGCAAATCTAGATGACTCAGATATAATTCTGAATAATCGCAAACAAATTGCTGATTTACGAACAGATGATATCAAATAAATTATTAACGTAAAACGCTAATCTTTTAAATATCTTTGTGACTAAAGCGAAATGCCTGAAAGGTAAGTACGAAGGCAAAATACGTTTGAGATTTTTTTCGCTTGTTTTTTTTTTAATCTGCCATCTGTGATAAAACCGAATGCTTACACAACAAGGTCACAGTTGAAGGTTCATATCGATTAATCTGTGCTTTTTTTTTATACGGATTGTACAATTCCCAAGGAAAAGTATGGAAAGCAAATTACTTGGGAATCCTTTTTTATTTTTTTTTGCAAACACACACACACACACACACACACACACACACACACACACACACACACACACACACAATGTATATATATATATATATATAGAGAGAGAGAGAGAGAGAGAGAGAGAGAGTGAGAGTGAGAGAGAGATAGATGGTGTTCATCGTGTATTGTTGATGACGAAAGAAATTGATACTTTGATCCAAATGGAATTACTAAACATTCCTGTTTGCATTTCAAATAACGCTAATAATTCTGGAAAATGTATGAATATAAATATTCTCTGGCAAATATTCTCTGGCAAATATTCTCTGGCAATGGGTAAATAGAATGGCAAACTGGGCTCGTAAAACTCTGTATAGCAAGCAGTCTCTGAGTAGGAAAAATATGAATTCAAATAAGTTAAACTCAACGTAATTATTGAAATGTGGACCTTGTATAACATTTTGCTCGTGCATGTGGTTTGTATATATATATATATATATATATATATATATATATATATATATATATATTTGCATATATATATATAAATTCCGTTGAGCATAATAGGCATTTTCTGTCTACATATTTTCTTGTTGATCCTTTCATACTGCCGTATTGATTTTATTGTTTGAAATAAAACTGTTTTTGTAATTAAAACTGTACTTCCGCTAAACTGAATTGTTTGAAAAAGAACTGTTAGACTAAACTGAATAGCTTAATATCAAAAATTTTTGACTACTCTGTACTTCTGCTAAACTGAATTGCTTGAAATAGAACTATTTGTATAAAAATGGATTTGGCATTAAATAAACAAAAAGGTTGATATTCCATAAACCCAAACAAACAAAAGCGATAAAAGAAATACGAATATGTATTTATGTTTATTGTCCTTGTCATCAACTAGTTTCGATCTTAAGTCTTCGTCAGTAGAAATATATATATATTTTTGGAAAGTTTAAAAGATAAGCTTTCAAAGAGTTGGTATCAGAGATGTAATGAAAATACACTCGTTACGTAGCATATTTATTTCTTACATCAAAATTATTTTTAGTAGCCAATTACCTTCATCTAATTTTAATATATCAGTTGTAAAGTCACTAGGGCAATGCTTTTTTTTTTCATTTGGTTTATGTATGATAAGTTTGTGTTTCATATTAACCCTGCCTTGTTATTTAGTTATTTTGGCATTTATATGTCAAGCCTAGACAACCAAGCTATCGAATATTAAATTAATAAAGGTACATTTGATATCTCTATAGCACCTGCGTTTATAAGAATTTTATCTCTTTGAATTTCGTGTGTTCTTATTGTTGTTATTTTGTCTATGTTTTTCACTTTTGGTGGGGGGGTGGATAGCTAAACTTTCCGTTCAGTGAATAGTAATGTTTTGATTGCTTGCTAGCTTTGGGTTTAATGGTATATAAACCTTTGTAGGTTATTTAACGCCGAATCCAATTTTAAACAAATAATCAGTTCTATTTCAAACAATTCAGTTTAGCATGAGTTACACACAGTTAAATGTCAAAACAGTTCTATATTAAACAATCCAGTTTAGTGTAAGTACAGTTTCAATGTTAAAACAGTTCCATTTCAAACAATTCAATTTAGCGTAAGCACACGGTTTAAATGTAAGTACAGTTTAATTGTCAACATTTTTTCAATTTCAAGCTATTCAGTTTAGTCAAACTGTTTTAATTCAAGCTATTCATTTTAGCATAAATATCCAGTTAGTTCTACCAAACCCATTAATAGGGCCCTATCAGGTGCTACCAGTTCGGGTCAGTGTGAACCTGGGAGCTACGGCATTGAAGGCGTGCTCTGTATTCACCAAAGCCCCAGCATCACTGGAACCTCCCCATCAGATTGTTTAGTGTCATATCTAGGACATTCGTTGGTGGGGGTTTTACCCCTCTGCAGAGGTACAGTCAGTGTATTCTACTGCCCCAATCGACTGGGCAATACACCGAGTTATTGTCAAAACAGTTTTATTTCAGATAATTCAGTTTAGCATTAGTACATAATTTAGATGTCAAAACAGTTCTACTTCAAACAGTTCATTTTTGCATAAATACGCAGTTTAAATGCAAAAAACAGTGAAGTCAAGAAAGCACGGTTTAGCTTCTATTTAACCCATAGATAGGACCCTTATCAGGTGCTACCACTCCGGACCAGAGTAGACCTGGGAGCGATGGCAATATAGGGGTACTCCGCATTCCCTAAAGTTGTGGCATTACTGGAACCTCACCATCAGAATGGGGAATCTTACCCCTCTGCAGAGACGCAGTTGGTGAATTCTGTAGTCCCAAGTTTTGATTTGAAATGCTGTTTTACATACATTAGTTTGCTGTTATTCATAGATATGATTCTGTGTCAACAGAAACACACACACACACACACAGTCATATATATATATATATATATATATATATATATATATATATATATTGGGAGAGAGAGAGCGAGAGAGAGAGATATCTAATCAACTAAAAGCGGTGTCAACATGCAGATAGGTACTGAATGGATTGCTTTTAAGTGGATCTCGACCATATTGAAAATTGATCTATTTGATAAGATAAAAGCGGATTTTTTCAAAGAGTTGCCATGTGGGCATATACGCACTATCTTATGATTGTACCACCTGGATTCAAATGAAACGCTTGATAAAAATTCCACAAGGATGCTGCATACTTTTTAAAGCAAATCATGGAAGCAGCACCATTCAAAACAGGCTTTTACGGCTCTACTTTCGCAAACCATTCACTTAAGTCGAACAAAATATACTGGGCACTGTTAAAGAAGTAAGGATGAACTTATTAACAATTTTCTATGGAATCCTATTCTTAGACAGACCAATATGCATCAGTAATGTACGATTACTTAATAAGATTGACAGCTAATAGGAATGGGTGTCATCATTCCATAATAATGATATATATATATATATATATATATATATATATATATATATATATATATATATATATATATATATATATATATGGGAATGTGTGTGTGTGTGTGGCTGTTTGTGCTAGATTAATAGATATATTGATAGATAGACGGATAGAATATTTTGAAATAATAGCTGACGTAATAAAAAGGAAATGAAAAAGGATGTTTGGAAAATCGGATGAGCACGTTTGATCAGAAGTATTGTGATGGAAATTGAATACAACTTATTTTATTATTGAATTTAAATCTTCATGAAAGGGAGAATAACATACATAATGTGAAATTCCAGGTCGTTTAATCTTAAAACTCATCTGTATTGTTATAAAACAACAAAAATAAACGTAATTGACCGAAATCAATCTTTCCAAAGCAGCAAAATTAAATGTTAAAATTTACAGTTCAAGCACAATACATAAAATTACGAATGTTTTTCTTTTTTTCAAAAGCATTCGTTTTTGTTTAAAAGGTAATCAGCCCGTTCAAAGTACGAAATCGGGTCACCGGTACTATTTCTTATTTAGTCTACTAAAACGTTCACCAAATAGCGATGAATTTCGATGATTCATGCAACATTTTTCTATGCCTCTATCTGTAAAACAGATTGAAATACTTTGCGGTAATTAGGGAATATATATATATATATATATATATATACACCTCGGGGTAGTAGCTATTGAAAAATGAGCCTTCGTTCACCTATCACAACTGTCAGCCATTTTATTATATATATATATAGTCATCCACAGACAGATCTGTTTCGTTCTGTCAGAACTCATCAGTGTGGCTAGACAGTAGCTTCCCGTAGCTGGGATCGAAACCCGGTTGACTCAAACGCCAAGCCGAAGCCTCTAACCATTCAGCCACGAGGAGCGATTAGCTGCGAAGTAAATTTTAAACGGTTATTAATCACAGTTACAATTGTTTACATGCATCAATTCAAACGGCTACCGATACCTCAATTCATATACGAAGAGGCTTGCAATAGACGCTAATGGCAACACGACCACTTCTTCACCAGAGAACTCAACCCTACGGGGGTAGGGGAGTATATATATATATATATATATATATATATATATGTGTGTGTGTGTGTGTGTGTGTGTGTGTGTGTGTGTGTGTTTTCGAACAAATAGAATTATTCTGTCATTAATATTGAGCACTCTATTTAATAATAGTGCAAAACTTGGTCCACCGTTGACTCATCAAGTGAACCAGTGATAACTATGAACTATATATATATATATATATATACGAGCTGCATCCGAAAAGTTTCCAGACTTTTTCGTATGGGCACTTTTATTGATAGTACACACATGAAACTCAAGTCCCCATTCGAAATAATATCCTTCGGCAGCAATGCATTTGTTGTACAGTTCCAACAACATCTGGAAGGCCCCATGGAAGTCATCTTGTGTGAGCGTGTCAATGACCTTTGTCACAGCCTCTTTCATTTCCTTAATTGTCTCATAACGACAGCCTCTGAGCTTAGGGAATATCCAAAAGTCACAGGTAGTGAGGTATGGACTATAGGGAGGGTGAGGCACTGTCTTGATGACCATCTGGGTCAAATAGTCTGTGACAAGGATTAAGTTGTAGACTGTGTTTTGTCCCGTTGGAAATGCCACTGATCAGATTTGAAGAGTGCTAGCCTCTTCCGATAGAATCTCTCCCTGAACTCTCTTAAAACCTCAAAAACTGTGACAATCAGGCTTTAGTAGGGTGTATTCCAATTCCTACTGTAGCTGTTTATTTGAACCTGAAATCATAAAAATTGGTCAGTCATCTCATAAGATGTATAGCAGTAACATACAGAATTTTCAAGTGTCTTTAAATGCCCATACGAAAAAAGTCTTGAAACTTATCGTATGCACCTGGTATATATATATATATATATATATGGGGGAAGAAAATACTTCAAAAATATTAAATTGTCACTTGTATGGTACAAGTAAATATAAGCAAAGTGCAATGGAAGTCACTACTAGTAAATGTTCTATTTCTTTTTAGTTACAATCATTTACGATTATGACTAGGATCGGTACTCAGCATGCGTTTGATTTTGAAATTTTCTTTTTAAGACAAGTGAATTTTTAAATGCTAAACAGTGAGCTTTTCAAGCTCATTTTATTCTATGTCAAAATCGTACTGTCTCGGATGGGATTTTTCACCCATTGCCGAATTGATTTTCTATCCAGAATAACATTCTTCTTACGTAACGTGAAAAAAAAGCTCAGGGTAGCAATTACATATTTACCAGGCTTAGAAGAAACCTTTTATCAGCAAACGCACTGCTTAAACCGGTCTGAACTATAATCGTAACCAAATAGAGATTATCAGACATTAAAAAAGTCAAACTACTATTCCCATTTACCTAAGTTCATTTGCGTCACACAACCGACAGTTTAGAATATGAAACGTATTTTTGCCGCATCCTATATATATATATATATATATATATATAAACGCCAGTAGATTCAAGCATATTTTTAAATTGATTTTTTTTATTACAATGGATGATAGAAAAACCTCTAATAACTATTACCGATCTTCATAAAGAGCAGTCAGAAATTCAGTTGTATTCGTAACCAGTGGACTCTTCTTTTTGGGTTGTAATAAAATTCTATTGAATGTAAAATTTTATTAATAACATTGGGTAATTATTGAATAATGAATAGAGAAATGTTTTGTCAATTTTTGTGTGTGCATTTTTTCATATTTTATTTAGAAAACAGGCACATATGGATTATTATAAAAGATGACATCTGAAATTAGAACCACCTCTATAGAAAAGTGAACTTTTAAAATTGGTTAAAATCATATTTACTCTAAAGTATCCTGAGCCCCTTACGATATTTCCCCAATATATTTACCGATTACTTCTGCCACAAGATGTAACACGAGATTAATATTCAAACTGAAGAAAGTTGCATTGTATTCAAACTTTTCCTTCTTCAAGATTGGTTGCGAAAACAAGGCTAAAGAATTAAAACTAATATAGCAATTACTCATAGCTGAGAAAGAAGAGATGAATTGATACCTTTCCCAAGGTCATTATCGTGAAGTTAAAAGCAATTAGCTTCATTTAAAGAGTTAAATCGAGTCACATATACCATTTCCTATGATGATAAGTGTTATGTTAGACACGCCTTCGTAGCGAATAGCCCAACAGATCATAACGTTCTATAATCTATAAGGTTGTAGAAATTAGAATTGCCTAACAGCGATTCACCCTGACCTCGTGTATGTAAATCTAAGGAGCAGAACAGATATCAGCCTCTCGAGCAGTAACGATTGTTTTTATTTATATAGTGAACTAGTTTAATATTTTATAACTATTTTTATGCTAATGGGACAAGGGAAAGAATCATATATATTAACTTAATTATTCCATACTGACACATGAACAAAAAAGAAAATAAATGTAAATTTTTTATATATTAAATATTTCCATTAATCAACTAGAGAATGTTTATTTGCTAATCGAGTATTGATTAGAAGCTTCGTTATTATTTCTTGTTTTAAAGATTTTATCGATACGAAAAGCAGAAAACAATGAGGCGTTTCTTTTGTGTTCAAGTATTGAACGGGAAAAAAATGAAAATAAAAATTCATTAAAACCAATAATTGAATGAAAAGCTAAATGTTCGTTTTCATATTCTTTATTAAGAAGGCTTTATGCTTTGTACACTTTTTGTAATGTTTTCGCTAAGTAAACTCCGATTTGAATTAAAATGAACAGTGTATACAAGTGACCTCTAGATGAATAAACAAAAAGCACAACTGGATTGGTTCAAAAAATAAAGAAAACATCTCATTTCTAAAAAGAAATGCCCAGTTGACTGGACTCAGACTATGCTAACAGAATCCTCTGCAGAGGTAAAATACCACCAATGCCTCAAAATTTGTTTCGTGGTTATGACACCAAATTCTATCTGACGGCAAGGTACCAAATTTGGAGATCTGCGAAGTATGCAGCAGAATGTCATTGCCATTACTACTAGGTTCAGTTTGACCAGAGAGGATAGTGCCAATTACGGTCTCATCTATCGACAAAATAGCTCCATACAAAGAAAGAAAACCACATTTGAAATATCCATATAAAAATGTAAAAGAAAAAAAAATCACTTTACGCGTAGGGATTAAATAGCCGTAGACTTGTTGACATGCCATAAAAATCAATTAATCAATAAAAAAAAACTCAGCACTTGAGATAAATGGTACAATTAACAAAATCTTGAATAAGAAAAACGGTCAAAGAAAAGACCCTCACGAACGGATAAGTTTTTTCTTTGTCCAGAGCGAAAAATAAAAAAGACCGTGTTCCATCAATTTCACTGCAAGATCTTGTCAACTTTCTTATATCAAATCGCTCAAATAAAAAAGGCGATTAAGTAAAACAAACATAAAATTCTTCCCAATGTGAATCGAATGAAAAATGAGCAGTTTAGCCGACATAAACGAAGATATTTTGAACGTTTACAGTTCGAATCGATTTTGTTAACCCTTCTTAAAGGATTCATATAAGAAACATTAAAGTTATGACCTATTTTTCAAGCACAATACTATATACAAGAACAAAATAAGAAAAAATAAATAAAACTACAAATGCGACGCTGACTTCATAAACAAGAATGTAAAAGAAAATGTTTTGAATTCCTTAGATGCTAAATGAGATAACTTGAGAGAAATTGCACTGTTTCAGATATCTGCTGATCCCACCTGGAGGCAATGTATTACTGATAAGGAGTCATCAGTAATAAATAAATTTCAATGAATATGCGTACACGAAAGTAACTGTATCGTGAAAATGTGTGTATAAACATGAATATGAAAAATAAAACGACATTTTAGTAAAATAACGCTTTAAATACATTGTGTGTATATATATATATATATATATATATATATATATATATATATATATATATATATATATATATATCCAAATCGAATGTACACAGATATAAATTCTAGCATATGCACATGTATACATTTAGGTATATATATATATATATATATACCTAAATGTATGCATGTGCATATATATATATATATATATATCAATTGAAGTAAGTGATATTGTCGACCATATTTGAGGGTGACCCGAAAGCTCCCTTTTAAATAGCTACTACATTTGAGTGTTATTGAATGAATACAACTTTTTCTAGATTACTCCACATAACCTTGATCCGTATCTTATAATGCTGAATGTTGGGCATATTGGCATCAAGTACTATTTTTTGAGTATTTGGTATGACTTGACCAAGGATTGAACAATGGCTTCTTGGGCCATATGTGAACAGTCTAACCTTAATACCAATCTCCCAGTATATATATACCGGCACATAGTATAGTGTACGAGAATCATTAAATAAGCTTCAAGACTTTTTTCGTATGGGCACTTTTATTGATAGTACACACAGGAAACAGTGGTCCCCTTTGAAGTAATCTCCTCTTGCTACGAGGCACTTGTTGTACCATTCCAACAACTTCTGGAACGCCCCATGGAAGCCCTTTTGTGTGAGTATGTCCATGACCTTTGTCACAGCTTCTTTCATCTCCTCTGAGTTTAGTGAATAACCAAAAGTCACAGGGAGCAAGGCCTAGACTATGAGGAGGGTGAGGAACTGTCTTGATGACCATCTTGGTCAAATAGTCTGTGACAACGATGGAGTTGTGGACTGGTGCATTGTCCTGGTAGAAATGCCACTGATCCTATTTAAAGAGTGCTGGCCTTTTCCGTCGGAATCTCTTCCTGAACTCCCTTAAAACCTCAACATAGTAGCCCGAACCCTAGCCCTAACACTTTGGCTAATCAACTCTGATGTATTGACTTCCTTACTCCTCCCACACCTCTTATCATACCTCACATACTCCCTGCCTTCCTTGAATCTCTTATGCCACTCATAAACTGATGCTCGATTCATGCAAGATGATCCAAAATCATATGAAGCATTCCATACGTTCCTGTAGCATTTTTCCAACTTAAAAAAATAATTTAATTTCCTATCATTCCTTTAAAGTGTCCTCACATCCATATTGCATTTTTGAAATTCACCAGCTGTGACAATCAGGCTTAAGTAGGGTGTATTCCAATTGCTGCTGTAGCTGTTCATTTGAACCTGAAATCATAAAAATTTGCCAGTCACATTAACTGATGTATAGCAATAACATAGTGTATTTTCAAGAGTCTACGGCAATTTTAAATGCTCGTACAAAAAGGTATGGGAACTTTTAAATGCACCACGTATATATATATATATATATATATATATATATATATATATATATATATATATATATATATATATATAACATTACTGTCCTTGCATATATATATAGAGAGAGAGGCACACACATAGAAATAAGAAAATATATAAATATTCACTTAGGTGCAAATATATATCCACTGTAATGTGCACTCATTTATAATATATATATATATATATATATATATATAATCACACAAATACATGCATATATGTATAAAGAACACAAATAAAAGATAAAGGTCTGAAAACCAATTCCTATTAGGCCGTCAACGGTTCCTGATACGCATGGCTGCCAACCTATCAACTAAAACTGCGCCAACCAGAATACTATATAATATCTCTTCCTGCCAAATTATTTGTCGAATTTTAAATATATGAGAAGCCAGACAAAAAACATTCAACCCTACTATATTTCTACGTTGATATATATAAAAAAGGTGTATAGTGCTATATTTGTGCAGTATTATCAAAGTAAATTTACTTTTAAAATCTTGAAACATTACCCTTCGTTATCCAGTAACGTAAAATAGAAATATTTTACAAAAATAAAAATTAAAAGAAAGGGAAATAACTGCTTTCTGTATAAAATTACCTGATTAAACATGTTTGCGTAAGTCATTAAGTATTTGCTTGAAAATTAAATAAATGAAACCTTTCGAATTAAGAAAGAAAATAAACACTCCCCGCAACCCAAATAACAGCTAATAACTTGAGTACTTCATTCCTAACACTGCAAAAAATAAATAAATAAATAAATAAATAAATAATAATAATAACGCCATTAATAAGGAGTGAAGTTTAAAACCTACAAACTCAGATTTAAAATGCATCGTTGGATTAATATTATGTGAAAACTTAGGAATTTTAAAGTTGTAAGTATTTTATTTTATCTTAAATGGCATACTGAAGCGTCTTCTTCGTTGGACGGTTATCTGGTAAAATCTTGAATAATTGAAGTCTAGATGATAATCTCTTGGCCTAGTATAACCACAACATACTAGCTGATAATAATTCCATAATAGCCACAATAGGGATTGACCGGCATCCAGCGAATGTTGGCTACCCTTATTGACGGTACAAAAACAAAGACCAAATCAGCAATACATACGAGAGACACGAAAAAAAGTGGACGAGGGAAGGCAATAAAAATTACCAACTGTTAGGGAAAAGTGATATTACGAAAAGAGACTATTGGCAAAGGATGAGGGAATTTTGGCAGAATTCGCTAAATTTAATGCCACAAGCCAAATACTTGCGGACCGAGTGAGGTTGATTTTTTAAAAAGTTTATTGAACTCATAATGAGATAAAAGAAATATGTGAACTGGTAAGTCGTTGAGAATATACGCCAGAAGAGTTCTCTAAAAGAGAAAAAAATGAAAACAGAAACTATACAGAAATCAGCAATACAACATCAATGTTAACACAAAACGAAGTAAAACATAAAAGTCATGACTGAAAAGAAGACTACGTACATCATGATCCCCAAGCTATAAAACCTGGTTAAAGTCAAGGTAGAAACCGAAAAGATAAATAGATAATCAAAACACACCCACTGAACACGATCACTGAATGAAACAAGTACACGTTGGATAAAGCAAATCTAGTCAGAGATAAAAATGGGAGCCTTCCTAAGAACCGGTATAAAAACACAACATTTCGATGAGAAATGTGGTTAGAACGACTAATAAACTGATACAACAAGCAGAACTATAAAAAAAAGAAAAGTACACAACAATTCAATGGAATGAAAATAGCGAAAAAATACAACCACAAAAAAAACAGAAGAAATAAATCAAAATATATTGGTAAAAGAAGGGTGACTCATTATTTACTGGCAACAGTGTTAAGAAAAATAAACAAAACAGGTCCTGTCCGGAAAGAAAGATAAAAATTACCAACAAGTTGGTAAAGAAACAACTAGGGCCAATCAACAACCAGATGCAAAGGAAACAATTTAATTTTGGAGTAAAATATCGAAGCAGAAAGACCATAATAGAAAAGCCGTATGGATAAATGACATGAAAAAAGAATTACACGAACTTGAAGAAAACCCCGAGGCGCATGTAGCAATTAGGTGACTAAGAGCAACACCCAAGAAAGTGTCCAATTGGAAAACAACAGGCCATTATGGCATACAAGGATTCTCGTTTTAAAAAAGATCACGTTCATCCACGGTAGATTGTCTTAGCGATCAAGTAGATTCTTAGAAAAAGCAAGCAAGTTCTAGTAGATGAGTAAAGGGAAAACCAACCAGATCCGGAAGGACCCGCAAACGGGATACATGCCCAGTAGCTATAGAGCGGTAACGTGTTTATCTAGGATGTTAAAAATACTAACCACACAGACATGAGAAAAGAACTAATATTTCTATTACTCGCTTGGATGCCGCGGAATTTTTCCCGTAGAACGGAAAGAATGCCATTAGGTAAAAAGAGGAACTGATGGTCAACTACATAAGTATATCTCAGGATGTCCTCGAAACAGCTTGAATAACTTCTACAAAATATACATATGCCATCGATTGACGACAAAAACTGATATGTTCCTGCAAGCTTGGATGATATATAAACTAAAATTTTACAAAATATCCGACAAAGTCATTAACTTTATCATGACAACCATACAAAAATTGTAGGTGGAATTATCAGCAAGAGGGCAAACCCTAGCAGAAGCATTTTCCCGAAACATTCATTATCCCCAAAATTATTTTTTATAGAATTCATGCCACTCAGTAATATACATAGGTTGATTCAAATTTTCAGAATCACATGAAAAGATTCATTTTCTTTTGTATGTGGATGATATCAATATATTGGCCACAAATGAAAATGAATTGGAGGAATAACAGAAAAAAAATTAGAATATACTGCCATTATATAGAAATGCAATTCGGTATTGGAAAAGGTGTCTAGCTTACAATGCAAAGTGGGAAAGGAGAAGCAACTGTAAAAGAAATTAAGTTTTTCTCAGAAGATTTCTCTTCCAAAGTCATGCCTATGTGATCTTGATTGCAATCTCACTAGTTGGTCGCTTCAAATATCCAGACAGTTGTTTTTCTTCTCATTTCGGTCTTTTATTTTTTGTTGTTTTTATGTTTCTTCTTCTGTTGCGAAGGTTTTTTTTTCTTAGCTGCTGAAAATCGTATTCCTCAGTTCTTTTGAAAGTAATCCTTGAGACCCTGTCTAGGTACATCGACGCCATCCTCCATGCGAGCGAGTCCTTTTCCTTCTTACTTTTCTTGATCTATTATCTGTCTGTGCTATTTTTTGAATGTAAGGCCTAGTATATATTCATCAAATCAGGAAAGCATGAACATTTCTTAGAGAGAAGAACAATTACTAATACTTGTGAATATTGGAAGTAGATGCCATGAAACCAGCTGAGATGAAAGATAAATATTGAGAGACTACCACAGAAGATTAAGAAAACTTCCCAAAAGCCAACTTTGCAGCAGAAAGCTTTAAAAATATTAATCACCAGAACAATCCCTCGCGTAAGATAAGCTGGACCATTCATAAAAAGGGAAGGGGAAAGAACTCAGATGAACCAAACGACGATAAGGATACTTTGCGTACCTATCTTAGAGCTCTGGGACCAGTCCAACCACCGTAAAATATCTACAGATCAACCATTTGAGCCTCTGGTAGTTAAATGCAGCCAGCAAATGATCCATGCTTTTATGAATTTCATTCATTTGTGTCTAATCCCCAATGGGGATAGATAAAACTTAGAAACTTCTGCTGGATGAGTCAATAAAAGGTCTCCATTCAGTCGCCTCATACTCTAAGCCAATTGATTGAATCAATTCAACAATGTTGTTTTAATAAACTTATGATGACTTATGCTTGAACATGTAAAACTGAAATTCTCTCCCACAGTCTCGATACCAGTAGAATGTTGTTCCTGGTGCCAACAGATGTTTTTCTTTGAGACGTCAACTCAGGAGCTAAAGAGACACATTTGAAAGGTTCAGGTCTTGCGTTAAGTCATTGAATTCTGCTTGTATCAAGGGTACTGACAGGTCATCATCTTTGGGCATTTATGCATCAACCATTGTTACAACAGTCATGTCACTATGTTCAGAGCTATATTACATGTTACAATCTCGCTCAAGAAAAGGAAGGTGTTGGCCATGAGGGATTACTCTATTTGCAGAAGGAATATCGGCGTATTGGACATGGTACTTGTTCTGATTATTTATTCCTTTTAGATTAATCATGCTGGAATAGCAGTCTGTAATGTGATCTTTTCCTTCCATCCAGACAGTTGGAATTGTTAATGGCATACCTTTTCTTTTAACTCTCCTCCAATCTCAAGTTCTCCACATATGTTTTACAGCAAACGTGGGGAGCGAATGGCTTATCCTGATAACCTACTTTGACTCCTAATAATTGCAATATGCCTTCGTCACAAAGTCAGTGACTTTTGCTTGACGGTTAAAAAGAACCACATTACCGCAGATATAACAGAACCAGTCAGGATTACTTTTACACTAGCGATCCATTCTTACAGGAATGTAAATGTCAAGCTGAAAAAATAAAAAATAAATCCGCTCTCAGCTTTTCGATGACACTTGGCACAGTAAACTAAAATCCTTTAGGGTGAGGAATAAGCTCCGACCCATCTAGGTTTTTGTGTGTAAGTGAATAAGGTGGTACATTGTAGTTAGGTACACTTGCAACATCATATACTATACTAAACATAGGGCACTAACAATTAGATGTGATATGTAGAGTCCACTTGCTTTTAAAAACCAGACCAGACCAAACACAACGAATAGTATTTTAAAATTCATCATACAATAGCGATTATATCATCATCATCATCATATCGTGCTGGCAGCACGGATATCCCTGACCCTCTCTCGCCACTTCTCCCTATCGTTCATCGCCCTAGGCAGGTCTTCAGGACAACAACCTGTATCCTCACATAGCTGCTGAATGTACGTTCGTGCTGGTCGTCCTGCTTTTGCGCGGCCGTGTGTGGGGATCCATAAGAGTACATCTCTTATGAGTTCATCTCTGCTTCTCCAGCAGTGTCCTGCATGTCTGGTTCGCCTAACTTGAATAGTTTTCGTGATAGGGGGCAGGTGGCCGTACAGTTGGTGTCTTGTGGGCTGTTGCTGCCAGGACTTGTTCAGGATTGCACGCAGCATTCTTGTGTAATTGCCATCTAGTTTCTTCTCCAGCCGTTTTGTTAGCGTCCATTTACTTAGACCACTGTTAAATACAATAAGATAGCAAATATAGATTATAAGGAGACAGCGTAAATGGCTAAACACTTAATAAGTGATACAGCAAACCACTTCAAATGGAGCATGACTGGGTGGGAAAGGAGATAAACTGGGAATTGTGCATGAAATTAAGATTTAAGCGTACTACTAAATGTTATGTGTACAAAGTATAATTCATCCCAGAAAATGAGACTGAGAAAATGTTAGGGAATTTTAAATACAAATATATATCCTAATCCTCCCAAGAAAGTCAGACTTAGTTTTAATTTAGAAGGAAAAAAAAAGCATCTTGTCATCTGGTTGATTTTACTGTTTTTGCATGAAATTAATTCATAAGAAAATGAAAAGATTTAAAAAAATTGCCATATAACTTTAAAAACATTAGAAGATGATATTCATAGTGAAACCATTTGTCATTAGAAGACTGGGAACGCTCCCCAAAAACACCAGAAAAAAGGCTGGAGAATTTGGAAATTAGATGAACAATCAAGACTCTTCCGACCACAGCACTGTCAAGATCGGCTAGAATACTCAAAAGTGTCTTGTAGACCTGCAGTGACTTGACTCCTGTGAAATATCACCTGCTAGCAAATAGTATGACAATGAATAATAAGAAATGTATCATCAGAAATAATTGACTAAATAAATAAAATATTCACAAATATACGTACATAAATAACTAGGCTGTATAAACTAAACTACAGGTTCAAGAATACGCTATAGAATACATCAAATTTCCTCTCATATCCCTCGCAGTTGTATACAAAATGATAACTGCGAGTAGTCAGATTAAGGTAAATTGACGGTCAGTGGTGCCGAAAGAATTTTTCTTTTTTGTCAGGAAAAAATGACTTATTTGTTTCTTTAAACTATTTTGATTGTTTTCTTTTATTCTTCGCATCAGAAGGCCTTATGAAAATCACCTCGTTAATATCAATCATTCTTATCGTAAAGCTTAGATTAGATCAACGAGACTTATCACTTTGGCTGCATTTTCCCTAGTTGAACAGTGTTCATTCTCTCTAGTTTCTAGGTTATCCAAAAATACAATCTGTTACCTGAAAATTACCAACTACAAAAGACAGTTGAATGATTTCTGAGGCCATAGAGGTCAAATTGCTCTAGATATAGGGAGAAGGAAAATGCAAACAATAATAAACATTTATCATTGTGTAGTAATACTAGGGTGAGTAAAACATTTTGCTATATTTTGGTAACGTTAGAGACAATTCGGCAACTCCAAATGATTTTGTCTGGTCGAGATGGATACCAACCCCATTTGACAGTGAGATGCAGTGGTTTCCAGCAACACATCGGATTTGCTTCTATAGCTTGAAGCACGGCCTTGGAACCCACGGGTTTTGAAATATTTTCGGCCTATCTGATTTTACCAGATTGTCGATGTTATTTCAACTTTAACGAAATTTCTTGAAGTCTATAGTTACAGTACTTTAACCAAATACAACTCCACGTTTTGTACAGCAAAACTCCGGTTTCTACTCTCGTCAAGGATAAAATCATGCATTAGATAACATAACACGTTCTTCAGTGAGGCTTCGAAATAATAACACAAAGTGAAGCTATGCAAATCATATCAACGTATCCTCTATAACAATACCACCAACCAATGCGGGTAACGACCAAAGTTAGAAGTACTATAGTAACGTGATATACGTGCCTCAGACTAGTGCGTACCAAGCTATAGCAAAACTTCTAAATCACCCTCGTAATGAGAATAAGGATGGTTACATCTAAAATGTCAGACGCTGAATGAGAAATTCCCTTAATTTATATTTTAATTTAAAAAAGAATAAACTGACGAGAAAACATCACGTAAAATGTATAAGATTAAGTTTAAAGGGTAAAACGTAATCATCTCATCTGTACAACAATAATGGTTCTTTACTGCTGAATATCACGACTGTTTAGGATATCTTGCATATCCATATGAATAAATACTTTTTATTTCATGAATAAAATTGGGGTTATTATTGATCAATCTGGCTATTTTCGAAGAACAATTGTTAGGAAGCAGATCTTGCAGACCAATTATTATCAATGAATTCGATTCTCAGTACGCTCATTCTTGCCTCATACTTACTTTTATATGAGCACATCATAGTAATGTAATGCTTATCAAGCAAGGCTAGCAGACTATTGTTAGTGTGTTTAATTCTCGCAAGGTGATACACGCTTTTAGCCATGAAAATACCCATGGATAGAGAGTTCGATTCTTATTAGATGCTCTCTACAAATGGCTTTAGTTAAGCTTAACTAAGTAACCTACTGGCAAATCATGCTGAAAGTACAACTTTTCGATAGATCACCGAAGTTAACCAAGTTGGATCTTAGTGAATATTTGATGGGTGACCACTTAGAACATCAGGTACTGTAAGCAATCTCAAGCCTGTGTGCTAGATTAATCAAAGTTCAGTAAAATACCCGCGCCACTCTCTGTCTCAGTCTCTCTCTACACACACACACACACACATATATATATATATATATATATATATATATATATATATATATATATATATATATATATACGGGTGTTATTAAAAAAGTTGTAAGCCCCAAGTAACTTTTAGATTTGTCGTACTACTCTCACCTTCGTATAGAACTTAGTAGTACAGAAATTAAGACCGAAGTTCGAATGTTTATCTTGAAAAAAGTGTATATGAGTTTTAATAATGTTAAAGCTGCTTAGAACAAACAATGCGTCATTTCCTAATAATAGTAAAAGCATTATATGAAACAATACATAAAACCTTATTTTTCATTATATATATATATATATATATATATATATATATATATACAAGGGAGAAGGAACAATCGTAAAAAATGTTAGATAAATCAAAAGTGCTGTATTGCTGAGCAGCAGAGCAATATAAAAATATATAAATCAATTTAATTACCAACCTCCTTGGTCTAATTATGCTTCATATTTTATAAAGAACATATGAAACGAATAGTTATGAAACAGACAGCTCATACAGACGGTATCCAGGGTCCAAACATAACAGATACATGTAAATTTTTGCTTGTCGGAAGCACTGGTATAATTATGCGTAGGAATCGACCGGAGAACTTCGTTTATATGTTCGCCCTTACTTTTCTGACAGTGTTCAGCATGTCTTGTTAGTCTTATTTGGATGGTTTGCCTGGTGGTTAGCAAGTGTCCGGACAGTTACTGGTGTTTGGTTTGTTATCTTCAAAATTTGTTCAAGACGGCTCGCAGCATCCTTGTGATGTTCCCATCATTGGCGAATGAAGTAATCGCGTTGCCATGAGGGTTTATTGCAAGGCTCTTCTTCATATGAATTAAGTGGATGTATGTAAGCAATAGTAATTGGGATTCATAACCGTTTAAAATTTACTTCGCTGCTCCTAGTTTCCTCGTGGCTGAGGTCAACCTCGTGTTTGAGTCAACAGGGTTTCGATCCGAGCTACGGGAAGCTAGTTTGTCTAGCCCCACTGATGAGTTCTGATAGAACGAAGCAGATCTGTCTGTAGATGACTATATATCTATTCCCTTTTAAATAGATCTGGCAGGATAGCGATGGGATGTTTCTTCATCAACACACTGAAATATCTCAACTTCAATGGCGATTTTAGCTTCGATATATGGCAGAAATCGTGACCCTGCCCGGCAAGGACAAACAAACTTGGCTGAATCTACGTTTTTTTTCCATTTCCAACTAAAAGCTTCTACATACATAAAATTTAAGTGCTAAATATATTAAAAGTGAAGGATACTTCTGAGCAAACGCTTCTGTCAATATCTGTAAGTCTGCTTGTCTGTCTGCTCGTCTACCTCTAATATATATATATATATATATATATATATATATATATATTCGAAGAGTATATATGATATAAATGAAGTCTTCCTTATAATATAAATCAATTCATTCTATTTAGAGATACCGATATATAAATATATGCTGATCAATTTTCTATTCTTGAAAAACCTACAAATATCTTATCGCATTTATGCTTTTCTGCTAAGTTTTATATTAAGTCAGTTGTTTTGAATGAGACTGCGCGTGTTATCAATGAAGAGATTCATTTGTTGAACTTCACCGAGTTTGGAATTTTGTCACATTTCAAGAAGAAGAAGCAACAATTGAGCACACTATTCATGGCTTCCGACATATGCACATGCAAATCAATAAATCGTATCGAACGGTGAATAATTTTGCTGGATGTGATAATCTCTTCTAATTGTCCTAAAAATCCAGCCTCGATATCGGCCAAACAGAGTTCAAGTTGAATCAGTTATTCAGACGTCAACTCGATAAATCTCGCTGTTGATAGAGTCGTTCATGTAAATGTTTCCACCATGGAGGCGCCATTAAGGTATTCTCGAAAATAATGGACTCAGAAAACCAAGTTCGAAATCTGGATGAGATTGTTTGCGTTTCACAGCACATTAGTCTTTGAAAAAGGCATGGATCCATCTATTCGTCGGCACCCAACTATTGGTAAAGCAGTAACAGAGACTGAGAACCCTAAAGTTTAGAGGGCAGCTTTTGAAAAGGAAAAAAAAAAACTGTGAATTCAAAAACCTTAGGAGTATTGTTCAGAGAATATATTGCATAATGATCAACCCTTTTTTTTTTATCAGCCCATCGAAAAAATAGTTGAAGCTGTGTAAAAGTAGCATGGTTTGCGTAACGGTTATCGTTGTATGAAATGGAATCGGCGAGTCTAGTTTAAATCTTTGACAAGGTTGTTTGTGTTTCACTTCTTACTATTGTCTTTGGGAGAGTTATGGATTTATTTGTTCCCCAAACTATGGGTAAATAATAAGAAAGAGTTATTTTGACGTAGTTAGACAACCAGCCTCCAAGAAAACAAACTCTGGTTCCAAACCGATTTACGCAGTTTACATTTTGAATTTGTGTCACACCCTACCTATGGTGAAGGGATTGGCGACATCCTCAGATTTATCTTTATTTCAGAGATTTACATTTTTAATGATTATCATAGGGAAGAACTCTCGATATATGTAAACAAGAAAGTAAAGACTAATTTTTGAGCGATGATGGTACAATTGCATACTTTGTCCCGTCTAACCACTGGATTTCTCGATCGAAATAGATGTGAAGTAGTGACTATCAGGGAACCTGGTGCTCGGCGATGTGACCACAGAGAGGTGTCACTTATGAAAACACGCACAGGGAGCGCGAGAAACTGTCAACGTTTAGATTTTTTGAAAAAATGTTGATCACTGACAGTAACGACCAAAATTTTGAGGCTAGGGACTCCACTCTGTATGGAGAAGGTTATAAATTCGTAATTCCTTCCTCGACTTGATAATTCATCGATTTGAGTTCGGTGGAGATAGAAGTTGGAACACGGATTATGAAAAGTTTGGTATTTTTCTGTGACCACGTGTCTGCCTTTTTCTTTTCTTACTCGACTTGAACTCTTCGTCATCTCATTATCTTCTTTTTGTCTACAGCTACATTATTCAAGACCCCTCAACGCGACATATACCTATTTAACACCTACTGACCTGGGTGATACCCGTGGACGTTGTGATGGCGTACCCCAACACATACACGTGCACACACACACACACACACACTCACAGACACATGAATATATATATATATATATATATATATATATATATATATATATATATATTAGTAGATGAATCAAGCGTTACCCGAAATAAAAATGATATACCAGAGCACACTATTAAACAAAAAATGAATCCTATCTACTTTCTGTTTGAATGAGTCTGTTCTAATCAATTTTATTATAAAAAAAACCCAGTTTCCTTTCGAATGGTGGAAAAAAACTCCTGTAGATGTAAATCCTTTTTTTATTACTGGCTAAATTGGAATTTTCGGATCATATTTAAACAAAAATATTCTGCGTAACTCTATGAGAGTGACTCCGCTACTTACAAATATGTTTAAACACTCCTTGAATTGAAAAGTGTTTAGAAGCAAAGTTTCAGCAAGATTTACCAATTAGTTGGAGTGTCTATATCATCGAGTTAAAAGAAACGAATTAACCTTTTTCTGTCTGTAATTTTTTACTCACACACACACACACACATATATATATATATATATATATATATGTGTGTGTGTGTGTGTGTGTGTGTGTGTTAGAAAGAGACAGACAGGTAATTTGTTTCATTTAATTCGTTAATATTGACTCTGAAACTAATTGGCTACTTTTTCTAAAGCTTTGCTTGTAAATACTTTTCATGCTGTTCGTTATGTTATATTGTCATATACATGTTCATGCAGAAATATACATATATATGCTGGATACATACTGACGCAATGAATAACAGACGCACGCAATGATAAAGACAGATGCAAGAGGACTTCTTTAAGAAAATATTTACCTCTCACTTAATTGCAAGGGTTCGAAAGGGTTGTTCAAGGTTTGCGTGTAAGAGGGAGCTAGAGATCGAACATAACTGCAATATTTTGACCCCAAACTTATGACCGTCACCGTTGTGTCTTTCTCGATCTCAGATGCTCAACGAGAGGTCAAGAGGCTACTCAGCTGATGGCTTTCTTTACGGCATCTTATCAGCATCTTCTCCGGACCTCAACTCATCAGGGCCCAAAGGCCCATTCGGCCTGATGTGGCTTTCCCTACCACATCTGCCTCCAATTGGCTGCAACTCAACGGGCAACTCCATTCGGACTCGAAATCTACTGAGTTATATAATGTTTCGACGCCCACTCGATCTTTGAAATCGAATGTTTAATCGTCATCAAGCGGAAATAACTGTCATGCAGTTCACAGGTCACTCTCTTCCGGTGCATCACTCTGTAGTGGCACAGTGGGACCTTCACCTTGTCCTATATTATCAGCCTTAATCCACCCACGTGATCTCTTTCGATTACTGACCATTGGAATGTGTCACTTCCTTCCGGTGCATCACCTTGGAATAACACTTTTGGGCCGGGTCGAAGGTCAAAATATTACAGTTACACATCAGTCTTTATTCTTAAAATTTCACATGTTTTGCACTTCTCAACAGACAAAAATTTGATGACAAACTCCTATTCAAGCTTGGAACACAGTGATTGGATTTACCGCCATTTTTAAAAGGCTTAAAACAAGTTTTCTTGCTGGATTAAAATAATTTTTGTTCAGCAGTAATTCTAAACAGAGCGGTGTATATTTATGCAAATTTGTTTTTTTCAAAAATTTTTTTTTTTAATGAGCTTCGTAAATAAACTTTCACACACACACACACACACGCGCGCGCGTAAACACACACACACACACACACACACACACACACACACATATATATATGTATATATATATATATATATATATATATATATATATACAGGCACTGCTTTAGATAAAGATTTAATGTCTAAAATATACATATCTAACAGAGGAACCAACGTTGGAAGATCAAAGCAATGTTTCATACAAACAGACGACAGTTACAAATCAGCTAAATAGTTTTTTTTTCTGAGAGAGTCCCCATAACCACGTGGCTACCATGCTGTACTGCGGCATAATAGTAACCCTTTTTGAACCACAGTTATTCTATTGCGTTAACTTTTGGACAAATACTTTTAGGAGGGGTATCAACACGCTTATACCCCAGTAATGAGTTAAATAGTACCTATAATGGTCTTCTACAAGTATGTCTTTAGCATTAACTAACTCAGGATAGTTGTTATGTCTTTAAATAAAGAAACCAAGCTAAACTATGAAAACCATTCTTAACGATACACTGTAAATTAAAACTGACGTTTCAGAGACATACGTATGTACAGCACGTTTCCTAAAATTAGTGATGCATTGGGTATTTTCGAAAACTAATAAATTTTTGTAATCTCATAACTTGACCAGTTCTCATTTAAATGAGCTCAAATGTTAATAGAATGCGTAGAAACAACTCAAAACATTGTGTTTCATGTTTAAAAGTATTTTCCTTACCAGAGAATGGCATTTCTATATCTGAAAAAAAAAGCAAAAAAAAAAAAATTAAAAACAGAAAATTAAAAATAGCCTTTGATTTGTTTCTATACAATTTGAGATAATTTTAACGAGAATTATTCAAGTTATTAGACTTCTAAATGCTATCAATTTTTCTTAAACACCTTGTATTTTACAAAGCAACACACACACATTAGATGAAACACATATTTACCACCTTATATAAATGTATACAGAACATTACTTTTGTCACAGTCACACAATTTTATACCCTCACACACGTAACCATCGAACGATTAACTGGTTTATGTTTAAGCAAAACACTTTGCCGACCTCTCGACTCTACACTTTCTTTACACGTCTGAGTTAAGTGAGAAAATCATCGCCATAACTAGTAGCTCAAATCCCCAATCTACCCAGCAACAACTCTTCCCCCAAGAGGTCACAGACATCAGTTACCAACGCACCCGTTCTCCGTCCGACATCTGAAGATGATCCACACTTTTTTCCATTAAGAGGTTAAGTGCTGAAATTCACACGTCTGTCATTTTTCACAGTTAAATAGACAAACCTATACTTTTCCATTTACGTCTCCAAATTCTTAAGTACACAAATCCCCGACTGAATCAGTTTGAATTCCAGATTCGTGGATTTTTGCCCGATTCGGTTTCACACACCCGAGAGAACTATTAAGTGCTTGATTTCAAATATTCCCTTTCTCTTTCATTTTAATCTTTCTCTCCCCCATCTCTCTCTTTCTATCTATCTTTCTTTCTTTCTTTTCTAAAATTTAACGACATGAATCTATATTAAGAATGAATAACCTCAAGTGATATCAGGTTAGTCGTTTGTATGAAAGGCAACTCGACAAAGTTTAACCCGAATAAAAAAGACCACATGTTAAGGAATTGACAGGTATTGGCTATTTGTAAATGAGTGGCGTTTACTAGTGATTAAATCGACTTTATTCCATTACTTATCTACCCTTCAAAATTACAGAAATAACTAGAACAATCGGGGAAATTATTATCATCAGGATAAATATATTCGGTTGAATATCTTTCTCGTCCAATATTCTCACCTTTGTTGTTTATATAACCAGATTTAGAAAACAAAAATATATTTACATTCACTTTCTAGACTTTCATAAAAAATGGCTATATATATATACCAAGTATGCGGCACAAAGACGAGACAATCAGAAGAATTCTTGTTTAATCTCAGGCTATATCTATAAACCTAAACGAGTCAAGAAGCTCCAAATGTTTCACATAACATTTCGATCTATGCAACTTGACATCTGATCTTGCTTTAATTAATTTTATTTGATCATGAATTTGGATGTAGAATATAAGGGTTGATTGTTCGACAAGTTCACTTACCTCAGTAGAAGCGTCTCATCTACAGAAAGTTATTTCAATATATTCCTTGCGAAGGCGTAGCTTGTAATTGATAGAATATCGATATATTTGATAAAATAAAACTCTCAAGCAGTGGGTGTGTCAAAACTACTCTATGGATACACCACATGGACGCTGACAAAACGCATGGAGAAAACACTTGACGGTAACTGCACCAGAATGCTACGAGTTATATTGAACAAATCCTGGAAGCAATATTCCACGAAAAAACAGCTGTACAGCCACTTACCTCTCACCTCTAAAACTATTCAAGTAAGACGAACAAGACATGCGGGGCTCTGCTGGTAAAGCAAGGACGAACTCATAAGAAACGTTCTCCAATGGACCCTTACACATGGACGTGCTAGCGTTAATCGAACAGGAAGAACTTATCTACAACAACTCTGCACGGACACAAAATGCAGTTTGGAAGACCTCCGTGAGCGATGGATGATAGGGACGAATGGAGAGAGAGAGAGAGAGAGAGAGAGAGAGAGAGAGAGAGAGAGAGAGAGAGATAGACCCAAGGGAATCCGTGCGAGCAGCGCAACTTGATGCTGACGAAGATTATTAGGGATAGCATGTGAAGTATAGCTGGAATTAGAACTGTCAGTGCCAGAAGATTCACAATTTGCAAATAAGAACATAATTTTTCCATGAACTCTTTTCTGTAATATTTTCATTTTTTATCCAAATACGTTTTAGTCGATTCTCTTTTTAGTTGTTCCTCTTGTTTACAAAATTTATCCTTGAAACATGTATCCAGCTCTCAGATCTTGAAAACTCGTTGCTTAATCTTGGCATTCAACCAGAGAGAACTGAGGAAGCGTGAACAGGCACTCTTCTGGGGGATTCCTATATCATCACTGATACGACATTGAGTGAAATCGTGTATTCTGCGGTCGTTTCCATCACAATAACGTTCTGTGTGAGCTTACATAGCAAATCGTAGCAATACTCAAGTATGTCAGCCTTACCATTCAATCGAGCTTTGGTACCCTTACATACTTCCTAAAGTAGGATAGGAATGGAGAATGCTACCTGCAAGAAGTTGTCGAAGTTTAATATTTAGAGTAGGAAAGTCATTCTTGTCAGGGAGAGTCACCGTGTCATAATGTCAAAAGTGCTTAACACTGACCTTGAAGTAAACGAGTTCAAAATCCAGTCATGCTGTAACCATCACTTTTGGATTAATATTGGGAGAGATGTTGACCCTTTTATCTTCCCTGCTATGGTTCAAGTATCACCAATGCTTTTCTTTTTACAAGGGTGCTTTTGGCATAAATTAACTCTTGAAGGTTGATATGCCATTTAATAATGAAACTGAAACCATTATAATGCTAAGAATGATGATGATTTTTATTCTTCTGAATATGTAATACACCTTACGACGACAGAAGAATTTAGCTGATAAAATATTGTGACAGAAAGAATTTAAAAAATACGTATGTTTTTTTTTATTTATTTAGTGATCATTGAAAAAAATTAGTTGATTATTTTTTAAATCGACTTTTATCTGAAAGATCGATGATTAATGATTTTTGTAAAACGCAGTGATACTTTTTAGACTACCTTGATCCTTTTTTATCGATCTATCTATCAGTTTTTTAAGGTGTTTTTTTTTTTTTTTGGTTGCTGCTTCATGTTATGAAGTGGTCACTTTCTAAACACGCTTTATGATCAATAGAATAGAGTCAACAACGATAATACACGTAGTATATACGAGAAACGGTCACAAAGTGTTGGTTAATTTTGATAAGGGTCGGTATGCTAATTATTAAATGGCAGAAAATAAGGAATGAATCATATTTCGGTGCTAGTAAAATCGTCGTTATTTTTTTTATATTTAAGAAATTCTTATTCAACTCAAAAATTCTGTTCCACATTTTCCTTATTTAAAACTGGTATAGAAAAAATGGAAACACGGAAATAAAGTGTGAGGTATTTTTTTCTGTGACAACATATCTGACGTTTCCTTTTCCTTTGACTCCTCGTCATTTCTTTATCTCGTCCTTGTCTGCGAAAACTTTCGTCTGTATTCTGCTACGCAGCACTTCGTCAATTGAAACTTTCCTGTGAAGAGTTAATTCATGGTTACGAGTTTCGGTTGAAAAGTTCATAGGCTTACCAAAATACTATTCTGGAATGTGATTAAATGAGGTTCATTTTTAACATAGTCTATCTTGCCGTCTACACACGTCCATTGATGATGTTGCAGTGCTTGGTTACCATTTGTCAAAACAAAGTCCTCAACAATAGATATGGCGTTAAAATATAAGCTTTCCAGTCCGTAAGCTTTTCAGCACACCCTTGTACTTCGTTAAAACGAATATTTAAAGGGCTTTACATGTCGAACTATTTAAACATTTCTTTATTTGATGCTCTTCAGTAGTGAAAAAATACTTCTATATTAATGAAATGGCTGTTTTTATTGTTCCTTAAGTTTGAACAAATTTGATTTAGTTTTTACATGCAGACTTGTTTAGCGTTTTTATATCACACCAGATAAGATACTTAAACTTCTGATAACACTTCACGTTTGAAATTGTACTCTCTTTTAATATGGCTTTTTTTCAATTCGCCCTCTGCGTTCCAAACATATCATTGAACATGCCTGGTCATTCTGGGGCATATTCGACAATTTTATGACTGTTCTATTTTTCTTTCTACTTGGCAACTAAAGAAGTACTGGTTTGTATCGATTTTCGCCATGACATAATTGGTCCAAACGTACTGATTTTCTGTCGCCATTCTTAATAATTTAGTTTCCTTATACGCTTACCTCTTGGCTGCTTTTGGCACATGAATATTCACCTTTTCTGCTTATTGCTTATCAGAACTACATTTATTTCTCTCCTCAATCTTGGAATTTTACATCTTTTCGTTGTTTCATTAGTAAGTAGACGTTTTCTTCTCTTATTGCAATTTTTTCCTCATTGCCTCTAGCGTTCTTTCATTTCTTGATTTCATGTCAAAGAGAAGTGTTTTGTGGTAGAATCTATTTATTTATCACAATCAATCATGATTCTATTATTCGTAGGAAATCCAGAAGGCAAAAATCACTGTTAATATCAAGAATGTCTGTGTTTAACACAAATCTGTTACTCCGGCATACATATTGATTGTTTTAAAATTTGTATGCTTCTGTATTATCCTGAAAGCTATGGAATATACATTTATGTTCGTAGACCATTGCTCTCTGCTATCACACTAACGGTGTTCATATTGTCTTATTGATTTCGCTAAAAAGTTCCTGTTTTTATCGAGACATCCACTCAAAATCCTATAAAGAAATTGTTTGCATGATTCCATTTATTTTGAATATTGTTTTTTTCTTTCTTTTTTTTTTCTTTGATTATTATCAGCGGAAAATGCACACTCCGGGCTGGATTTTAAGTTAAATTGATTGACACTGAATTTACTCGACAAACATTTTCGAAGCATTGAAAATTGGCATAGCGTTGAACAATATATTTTGAAGATTTATGTGTTAATAAACACTTATGAGAGGTGAACGTTTATTGTACTTTGATAGTCTTTGCTCGTATTACAAAGGTAAATACGATATGATTTTTATTTCAAGATATTCTAGTGACTAGGAAAATCATCGGGAATTCACATTTCGGTTGTTAAAAAAAAAGAAAAAGATTCGCTTAAGGTTAGCAAAGGAATAGAAACTAAATGTTCTGTTTAGCATTATAATTACATTGTAAATTAAATCTCTCACTAAAAATTCAAAAAATGTTAGTCTATGTCCCAGGTTCTCGTTTGTGTGCAAGATATGAAAGAAGTTTATTTTTAAGCAGAGTACATCTGGTTCAAATTCAGAGTTTTCCTTCTCTTTTATTGGCTAAAGTTGAAAAAAAAAAAAACAGTTTACAATACAATTTATCCATAACAAGAGGAAACATGGATTTATACATTTCTCATGTTACATAGCGGTTTTTGTTCGCTGTCTGTCAAGGTACAGATATTTATATAGATTTTTTCTCCTTTACTTTTAATCTGTGTTCTCCTATAACGATGATGTGTTGCATCTGGGAAGGGTTTTTTTTATTTTCGTAAACAACCAAATTTAGCTTTCTGGTGTAGTACGGTTGATCTGTTTGTATTTTAAGATATCAAACGTTTTCTTGTGTCTCATTTTCCAAGATAGATTCTAATTTTGTGTAGACAACATTAGTCAACGTGTTCAGAATTCCCTCATTTACAGTGTCTTCAGTGGTTTATATTTACCACCCAGTAATACTCGATCTTATTTATCACTTTTGACTGTCTGATTCATTCATTGTTTGTTTGTTTGTTTGTTGTTGTTGGTGGTGTTTTTGCTTTATATTCATTGTTTGTTTGTTTGTTGGTGGTGGTGTTTTTGCTTTATATTCACTGTTTGTTTGTTGGTGGTGGTGTTTTTGCTTTATATTCATTGTTTGTTTGTTTGTTGGTGGTGGTGTTTTTGCTTTATATTCATTGTTTTTTTGTTTGTTGTTGGTAGTGTTTTTGCTTTATATTCACTGTTTGATGTTGGTGGTGTTTTTGCTTTATATTCACTGCTTGCTGTTTGTTGGTGGTGTTGTTTTTGCTTTATATTCATTGTTTGTTTGTTTGTTTGGTGGTGGAGTTTTTGCTTTATATTCATTGTTTGTTTGTTTGGTGGTGGAGTTTTTGCTTTATATTCACTGCTTGTTTGTTTGTTGTTTGTGTTGTTTTTGCTTTATATTCATTGTTTGTTTGTTTGTTGGTGGTGGTGTTTTTGCTTTATATTCATTGTTTGTTCGTTTGTTTGTTGTTGGTAGTGTTTTTGTTTTATATTCACTGTTTGTTTGTTTGTTGGTGGTGTTTTTGCTTTCTATTCACTGCTTGCTTGTTTGTTGGTGGTGGTGTTTTTGCTTTATATTCATTGTTTGTTTGTTTGTTGGTGGTGGTGTTTTTGCTTTATATTCATTGTTGGTTTATTTGTTGTTGTTGGTGTTTTTGCTTTATATTCACTGTTTGTTTGTTTGTTGGTGGTGGTGTTTTGGCTTTATATTCACTGTTTGTTTGTTTGTTGGTGGTGTTTTTGCTTTATATTCATTGTTTGTTTGTTTGTTGGTGGTGTTGTTTTTGCTTTATATTCATTGTTTGTTTGTTTGTTTGGTGGTGGAGTTTTTGCTTTATATTCATTGTTTGTTTGTTTGGTGGTGGTGTTTTTGCTTTATATTCATTTTTTGTTTGTTTGTTGTTGGTGGTGTTTTTGCTTTATATTCATTGTTTGTTTGTTTGTTGTTGGTGGTGTTTTTGCTTTATATTCACTGTTTGTTTGTTTGTTGGTGGTGTTGTTTTTGCTTTATATTCATTGTTTGTTTGTTGTCGGTGGTGTTTTTGCTTTATATTCATTGTTTGTTTGTTTGTTGTTGGTGGTGTTTTTGCTTTATATTCATGACGTTTTTATGTTTCATCCAACTCATTACATAATAATAATGAGTAATGTTCTGCCTCAGTGTTTCTCTATGTTTTCTTCTCTCACCCTTCTCCCTGGTAACGTTCATGGAGTTATTTTTGTAAAAGAAGCTAACGAAAAGAGATAAAAAGAGAAAATAATGTTCAATGACAGTGAAGAGTAATGTTTGGAGCGATATTTGAATAAAGACAATGAAAACTCTTGGTAAGAAGAAGTGAATTTTAATAATTTCTATATTAAAAATTTATATATTAACAAAAATTTGCTCATCTATTTAAAATTTCGAAAAATCTTTGATTTACTATTAAATCAAAAAATAGTATAAAAAACCAGGAAAATCAAATAGCCGTAACCCAATAATAATAAGAAAACAAAAAGAAAAGAAGGCTGAAAATAAAAAAAAAGCAAGTACTATATTCCTTCAACGAGAGTTCTATCCGTCTGTATGTCTGTCCATTTTTTAATTTTTTTCTGCTTTACCATCGGGTCAAGAGAATGGAATTAATTTTGCAAGACTAGTTAAGAAAGTGTGTTGGATGAGTATAACTGAATAAGCCTTTTAAGAAGTGAGAATTGGAACATTCAATAGTTTCGCGAAGGTATGGTATTATTGAATCTACAAAAATATCTAGTGTTGAACGTTACTATCATTCAGAAGCAAACATGCATAATATCTAGTTACTTACATAAGGAATTAGTCAGTAAACCCTAAAACTCTTACAAAGTGTAACAGTTGGAATTTTACTAAAACTTAGTATATTTAAAGGGGTCATTTTCTGTAGCTTACTGAAGAGTCATGTATGATAAATGAGTACCAGGTAAAAAAAAAATCAATTGATCAATGGGTATAGTATAGCCTCATTATATTACCCATGAAACATGATATCCAGACGACAGGTATGGGTGTCGTAATCGGTAAATGTTCCTTTAATAGGTAACATCGGGGAGTGAACGGCATCCTGCGAATGTTGGCTGTTCTTATTTTAGGTACACAAACAAAGACAGAAGCAGTAATCCATTTGAGGGACAGTAAAAGAAGAAATGGACCACTGAAGATAACAAAAAGTTGTTCACTGTTTTTTTTTAATTACAACAGAAAGAGGATGTAGGTAAAGGACGAAGGAGATCTGGACAGAATCTGTTAAATCTAATACGAATCAAAGACTTGCCGAGTGACAAGGTTGATTTTAAAGAAAGGTTGGTTGACTGATCTTGAGATACTAGAAATATGTGCACAGTTAAATCGTGAAGATCATACTCAAAGAGAATTCCCTAATCAACTTTAAACAATAGTATTGAAAACTAAATCATCACAGTTTTCAAAAACACATCAATATTAACACAAGAAAGCTAGACAAATGTATAATTAATGAAACAAAAATTGTAAATGAACAGAAGACTACAATACCGTCCTTAAAGAATCATGAATGGAAAAATATTCTAGCAAAAAAAAAAAATGATAAAGTAAATGAAATATTGTAACATATCCCAATGGATAAAATCACCCAAACGGACGAGTTGATCTACACAGGAACAAAAATAATCAGTAATAAAATAGGAATCTCCTGAGGAACACGTAAAGAAATTTAAAAAAAAATACCCTGCATTGGAAATGAGGCTAAATATACACATAAAGAAATTGCTAAGAGTGAAACTATTAAAGACGGTGAAATATATAGAAAAAACGGAAAGAAAAGATTACAAAAGCAACTAAAACAAGTCTAAAAACACATCCGGAAGAAATAAATCAAATGATGTTAGCAAAAACACGAGAGTCTCAAAAGTAACAGGGCCAGGGTCAAACAAAAGCAACGGACACGACATTCTAAAATAACGAATGGAAATTTTACCTTCTGGCTTGTGGAGAGTGAACAAACACCACTCAGCAACCGGAAGTACAAGAAACAATTTTGGAGTAAAATATGGAGAATAAAAGAACATAAAGAAAATGCTGAATTGATTAATAAAAAAAAATAATTCGAAGTACTCGAAGACTCCGATGCAAACATGCACATACATTCACTTAGTAAAATACTAAAGAAAATACCATATTTGGAAACGGCAGGCTATGGTGTAGATTCTGGTTTTCAAAATTTCACGTCCCTCGACTAAAAACTGGTTCTGCATCTGAGTAAATGCCTACTAAAGTAAGCATATTCAATAGATGATGAAAGAAAAATTTACCCTAATCTAGAAGATCCCTTAAAATATGACCATCCCGTCAAGTATAGACCGACAATGTGTTTACCTGAGTGAAAAAAAAAATTCTGACCTCATAGATAAAAAACAACATATCGATAACTTCTTTGTATGTCAAGGACTAAGTCCTCAAGAACAAATAGAATGCTGCAGAGGAACAAGAGGAGCACATAAGCCTCTATGTATTGACAAGCATATCCACAAACACGCCAAAATGAGACAGAAAAATGAAGCCAAGATTACCAAAAAGCCTATTATATGATCCTATAAGTGTGCATAATAGATAGTTTGAAAATGTTGAAAATATTCGACCAAATAATTAACTTCATCTCGAATGTCATGGAAAATTGGAGGGTAGAACTGATTGCGGGGGAATAAATCCTTGCAGAATAGAAAATCCCAAAAAGTATTTTCCAGGGACACTCCAACTCATGACTGCTTTTCGTTAAACCAATGATACAGCTCAACCTCGTATTTAGGAAATGTACAGAACGCAACGATTTTTTTCAAAGAAGAAGGTGTATATGGATAACATGAAAGTATTTGCAAACAATGAAAAAGAACTGGTGATAGATACAAACAAGAAGAATATATAGTCAGGATATATAAATGGAATTGGGTATTGGAAAATGTCTAACGTTTTTTTCTGAATATATTGAAATAAAAAACAAATTAAAAATACTGGCCGGAAATGATGGATAGAGGGCGTCGTGGGAGGTAACTAAAGAATGATAAGAAGTAAAGAATTTACATAAAAGGGAGAAAAATATTCTTAATTTTAAAAAATATAAAAAGCAAATATGAATTCGTCCGGTTTAGAAGCTAACTAAAATAATGCTCCCTCGAAGAAAATGCCAAAGCAGAAAAGCCAAAAAAATATTCCTAGTAGTCACGTGACTAACATTGTTAAACAAAAGCACTTATCAGTAACAGAAAGACGGAAATTATATTAAATTCCTAAAAACAGAGAGACATTTACAATGCATGTATGACACCTAATTGCCCAGGGTTTAAGAACATGGTATCAGTAATAAGGTTAAATTTTTAAAAAATCAACTCTGAACTTTTAACTCAGTTAAAACTTAATAAATTTCCAAAGAAGGGTTTTTTTTTGTGACCCGCTTAAAAGTTCTCTTACTTTAAATGTTCTAGGTCACATCTGTATCATTTACGCAAATAAGAAACACTTCCATGGTCTATTATAGCCACAATATTCTACCAATGAAAAAAAATGACAAACTGAAATATAATTCAACGCAGGACCAAGAGAATAGTGATATGATCGGTAGGTGCTTCCTTTATAGTCCTAATGAGAGAACCAGTCGGCACCCTCTGAATATCGGCTGTTCTTTTTTGAAGTACATAGATATTGGCTTTTCCTTTTTCAAGAACACAAATGACGAACGAAGCAACCATTTAATTTAGAGACACCAACGAAAATAATGGACTAGGGTAAACAACAAACTTGTATGTCAGTGTTATTCTAGAGTAACCGTATAAAAAGCGGTCATAGATAAAGAATTACTGAAATCTGGGAAGAATACGCTTGATTTAAGATAATTATACAAAAACTGAAAAAACAAGAAACCTCTAACGGAATATAAAAGAAAAGCATTAGCAATCGAAACACCGTAGAACCTAATATCCCAAACAAACACTAACACAAAATGAATAAGTCAATGTTGGGACTATAAAAATAATTATGTCGTAAAAGGGACCACATTACCATCGCTGAGGAACAAGAACTGGAAAACAGTCAAGACAGAAACTGAAAAAATAAACAAATCATTAACACATATCCCAACGAATAACATCAATAATTTAAAGAAATTAATCTATTCTGGAGTAAAATTATTCTGTGCTAAAATCAGTGTTCCCTAAATTACTTGAACAGAAACTGAAAACTTGGATGGAAAATTAGACTTGAAACACATATAAGAAATCTACGATAAAAACCAAAAATTCTAGGACAAAGATAAAACCCTGGAATATATTGAGATCAAAAGAGAAAAATCAACAAAACAATTAAAACAAACAAAACAACCCAAGAAAAGAAGGAAGATTAAAAAGATATGGAGACTGGATTAAATAATCCAGACAAAACAGGATATTCCAAAATTTTCGGAGCGAATACGGGACTGAAGAGAACATAGCATAAAAGCTGAATAGATAAATAGCATTGATAAGGACTTTCAACGACTCATGGAAGGTCATACGGAAAAAACAGAACTGGATTCACTCAGAGCAACACTAAAAAATACCTTGATGGAAAATACCAGGCCCTGACGGCATACAAGGATTTTGGTTTAAAAAATCACTTCCATCCACGACAGACGGGCTATGGAAATGAATAGATGCTTAAAACAAAGAAACATATTGAAATAAATGATTCGAAAAGACCCCCAAAAACGAACAACCCGAAATAATACAGTCCAATAACGTGTCAAACAATCATGTGGGAAATACTAACTACATAAATTAGGGAGGAGATATACTGATAACTCGTGTACTGTCCCCGAAGAACAGAAAGGATGCCACAAGCGAACAAAAGGGACAGGAGATCTAATTGGAAACCTTAATACAAAGTCAGAATATTGAGTCAGGATATAGGGATGAAATTTGGTATAGAAAAATGTGCCATGCTAATAATGAGAAGTGGAAAACTACCAATGACGACAGGAATAAAACTACCAAATCAGAAATATATCAGAGCATTCAGAGAAAAGGAAACTTATAAATACTTGAAAATATTGGAACAGACACAATCAAGCTAGTGTAGTTGAAAGAAAAAAGGAGACCGAGAAAACTAATTGGAACTAAATATTATAGCAGAAATCTCATCAAAAGGATAAACACCAAAGTTGTATCTCTTGTAATATACTCGGAAATAGTCTTGGAATGGACGAAGGAAGAACTTCAAAAAACGGATCAGAGAATAAGAAACTAGTAACGATGCAGGAAACCTTACATAACTGTGATGACATAAGACTTTATGTGCCACATATGGATGAATGGAGAAGATTAAAGATATCGCTGATATGACTATACAATGATTACATAAAAAGAGCAAAAAAAACATATTGCAACGAACAGATTCAACAAAAATAACACAAGGATTAATCGAAAAATAATTAGAAAACAAAACTGGTGAAAAAAACAACTGTGTGGATATTTCAAGCAACAAACAGGTGAAATATAACATGACAAGACTTGGACATAACTAAGAAAGGGGAACCTTAAGAGAGAAACTGAATCTCAACTGATAGCAACACAAAACAACCCCATAAGGCCAACTATGTTAAAACATAAATCGATACGACTCAACAAAATAGCAAAGGTAGGTTATGTAGTGATAAAGACGAAACGATCGATAATATTATAAGCAAATACAGAAATCTCAAAAAGAGTAAAAGACGGGGCACGGCTGGGTAGGAAAGGTGATTCACTGCGAATTGTGCAAGAAATTGAAATTGGACCATTAGAACAAGTTGTATTTGCACAACCAAGAATCTTTCCTAAAGATTGAGATGCACAAAGTTCTCAGGGATTTTGAGACAGATCACCAAATCTCAGCCAGACGACCAGACCTAAGGGTAGTCTAAAAAGAAAAAAAAGAAACTGCCGGATTTTGAGATAAAAACAGATCATTTAATATCGGACAGAGAACCAGATCTTTTGGTAGTCAACAAAGAAAAGATAAACTGCCGAATAATGAACTTTGTCGTCCCAACAAACTACAGAGTAATATCAAAAGATAGCCAAAAGGGAGATAAGTATTGAGACCTTTGGAGAGAACTAAGACAAACTATTGAACATGAAGTTGACGGGGAGACAAAATCTAATTGGTGAACACGAAAATATCCCCTAAAGATTGTTAAAGGGATTGGAATTCTTGGAAATAAGAGGGAAAATAGAGACCACTCAGACTACAGCATTAAGATCGGCCAGAATAATGAGAAAAGTCCGGGAAACTTGAGGAGAGTTTCTGTCACTCAAAATCATGGGATAAACTATCGATTAACGCTGGTGTAGAAAACTCTTAAAGATTAGAATAATAATAGAAACGGATACTCTTAAAATGGACGAAGGAGGAAATCAAAAATATTATAACATACCTGAACGGTCTCCCTTATCACATACCCTAGATCTTACTTATAATGGACGAAGGAGTAAATCAGAAATATGGGACATAGAAGTTGGAAATTGGTGACAATACACAAAGCCTTACAATCGAGAGATGACATAGATGTTCTCTACGTAACAAAGAAAAGAGGAAGATGATTCGACAGATTGTGTGGAAACATCAGTGCAATAACATCAGACACTATAACTACATAAACAAGAGCGACGAGAGATTGATTATAGCAAGTAACAGCGACAACAATACGAAACCAACAACCATGAAACATCATCATCGTTATCATCATCACCATCATGTCGCGCTGATAGAGCAGAGCTTCCTGACAAAGAATCCTGATAAACTTTTTATGGCTGTTTTTTTTTCTCTTCAATAGACGCCACACTTAGTTATGAAGTTGGTTGATTGGTATCTTTTCTCATGTCAAGATTTTACTTGGTATTCTTTCATGGAAAAAATGTTTATTCTTACGCTTTTAACCATTAAATTCTAACTTTAAACAAATCAAACTGCGTCTGGTTATCTAAATCAGTGTTTAGATTTTAATCTTACTAATTTTTAACATTTCTTTGGTGTTTTTTTTTTTATCATTTCAACCCAATTTGAATTTTTTAATGTTTTGTATATGTTTCAAATCATGAACACCAGATAATAAAACGAATGGATGAATAAATATATCGATATTCCTACCTTTATTTATTTATTTCTTGTCAGTGGTCATATTTTCTGGTTGTCTATTTTGTGAGGCAATTTTTAATTTCTACCCAGTTTCAGACTCTTTTATTTTCTTTCTTTAAAGCGAACTACTTGGAAGGAATAAAATCTTTCTTGTTGACAAGCATTAGCAAATGAATTTTTTCTGATATTTCCACATGAAATAAGAAAACAAGTGTCTCCTTCTGAAAGCTAAAAAATCAAAATTCAAACGCCAAACTAAGAAAATTATTCATGGAATCACAAGAAAATGGCTACGAAGAGGAAACTTAAAGACAGAACTGAAATCTCCATTAATAGCAACACCAAATAATGACATTTAATTAATAATTATGTCAACGCAAAAGTTAAAAATACGCAAGTGTAGGATGTGGGTCATAGATAGGAAATGGTTAATCACAGAATAAGGAAATGTAACATTCAGGCAAAAAAGGAGAAAAAATGTAAGCATGACTGGTTGGAGAAAGTGATCCACTAAGAATTGTTTTTACTTCTATTATTCATATCGACGAAATCTCTAAATTAAAACCGAAGAAAATTCTATGGAGCATGTATATTCAGAAAATCGTAAGAAAAAAGGAAACATCTTAAGAATATAGCTGCTGTAAAACTGATTTCCAAAAGTAAAAGCGAACCGTTAAAAACAAATTAAATCAGAGGATCCGAATGTATAACAAAAATAAAAGTGTATAGATTGTATTATACATAGAAGGAAAAATACACAAGAGAAAGAAGATTACTATGTAATCAGGAAACATCAAAACACTTGGAGAATTAAAGAAAAAAAAGCTACTAAACCAGACAGTGATTACAAGAAACACAAAGAAACGAAGGAAGAAATCAGGAAAAATGTTTCGGAATAACATGAAACATACTTAAAGACACACTCTGCTGCGGATAAATTTCTGGGCAATATCTCTCTTTAATACTTCAGACGATTCCTAGAGTGAACAAGAAATGAGCTCAGAAAAATGGACCACAAAACGAGAAAGTTAATGACAATGTACTTATTCTGAAATCGAGATATACACAGACTCTATGTAGCAAGAAAAGAAGAAAGGAGATAATTTTTAACTAAAATTAAGAGAATAGAAAGAATAACAGAAAAAAAAAATTATTACTAAATCGAGAAAACAAAATTGGAAAGAAAGAAGTCATATGAGTATTTCCGAAGAAGGACTAAGGATATTAATTACAACCAGGTCATTGCAACGAAGAGTTAAACAAAAGATAGAATAGGAATCATATAAAGAACAGCGCAAATTAACGCCATAAAAAAACGATGTAAAATCTTGCACAGAGTGAAGGCTAGAGAATGGTATATGTCGACTATCCAGGATAGGGGAAGAATAAATCCTATTATCCTATTTACCAACCCCTCCGCTCGGGCAGGATATGACTCAAGGTCAATTTTTAAGTGGAGTTTAACAGGTTTGAATTCAGAGTTTTCCTTCTCCTAGATTAGTTGCCTCACCAAGGCTGAAGAATCCAGTCTGTCCTACTATTTACCCAGAGCTGGAGGGAGAATAATTGGATTCATACCTTTCCCAAGGGTATTAGTGCTATGTGAAATGCAATCAGTCTCGTCCAGGATTTGAACTCGTGTCGCCGTGTCCATTCCCTACGACGATAACCATTACACCACGGGCACCTCCATGTAAATCCTATTAAAATGAATAGATTATACTAGTACAGAATGAATACAAGAACTAGCACGATTGGGAATTGAGAAAGTGAGGAAGATATTCTGGGAATGGTTCAATTGACTAAAATTTTACTATAATCACGAGCACAAACGTGACTATGTTCTAGAAAAAAAAACGACACAAAAATGCTTTGAGACTTTGAGAGAGAGAGAGAGGATCATCCTGTCCCTTTCAAAACCCCAGAGCAACTTCAGAAAAATCAAGAAGCAATCATTTTGTCAGCTAGTGGACTTCAACATGTTATTAGATCACAGAGTTAGAATAAAAGAAAACGAACAATTCAGTAAGTATCTTAACCTTGCTTGAGAGTTAAAAATAAGTCGGGAATATGAAGGTGATAGTAACACAATCAAAGTAAGGACACTTGAAACGATCTCGGAAAATCGAGAAAATGAACAAGAAGAAATAGAAATTCGAAAATTTGAATACTACAGCGATCAGAAAGTACATGGATCCTGGGAAGCTGATGCAACTTGTTGTCACTCGGACTTGAAGGAAAACCAACAGTTATTACTCCAGTGGAAAGCTTGCAATGAGCAAAATACTAATACAACTATTAATAGGAAAGATGAAAAAGATAATGAGTGATTTGTGGAAAAAATAGGTGCAATCATTTGAAATGATAAAAATCAAGGCTGGAATAGTGAGGTTGTCAGTTTTAAATTTTGGTCAATTAGAATTCTGTCTTTCAAGTCTGCTTGATGGGATGGGTAATTATTACTTCAATGTATTTTCGCTTTTATTCCATTTTGTGGGTGCGTAGTATCCATAATTTTATACCCATTTTCCTTATTGATGTCAGAGTTTTTCGGTTTAGACAATTTTCTCTCTTCTTATTTTCTCTCTTTCATTTAATCACCTTTTTTTTCCGTCATTAATTTTTTATTTTCCCCTTGCTTAATTTTTGGTTTCATTTTTTTACAAATGAACTTTTTTCTATCTTTATTTTTGTTTTATCCTTTTTCTGTTTTACTAATGTTTTTTTTTTCTTTTTCTTTTTCTTTTAATTTCTTGTATACTTATTTTTTTGTTTCATCCTTTTACATGGCAACGTCCTTATTATCATGCATTTAATTCTCTCTTTCTCCCTATACTTTTACCCTTTCACATGTTTTATTATATCTGAAATAGGTTCGCTTTTCTTTCTTTCTTTCTTTCTTTCTTTCTTTCTTTCACCCGCTTCCGTCCACAGTTCTTCCTTTCTTATCCTTTTATTCTGATTCTTTCTTTCTTTCTTTCTTTCTTTCTTTCTTTCTTTCTTTCTTTCTTTCTGTCACCCGCTTCTGTTCACAGTTCTTCCTTTCTTATTCTTTTATTCTGATTCTTTCTTTCTTTCTTTCTTTCTTTCTTTCTTTCTTTCTTTCTTTCTTTCTTTCTTTCTTTCTGTCACCCGCTTCTGTTCACAGTTCTTGCTTTCTTATTCTTTTATTCTGATTCTTTCTTTCTTTCTTTCTTTCTTTCTTTCTTTCTTTCTTTCTTTCTTTCTTTCTTTTACATACATTGGTTCTTTCTTTCTTTCTTTCTTTCTTTCTTTCTTTCTTTCAAAAAATTTCTTTTTCATCTAATCTGGTCATATGTTCTGTATCTTATAAATTAATGTACACTCTTTGTTCATTCGGTTTTTTTTTCATTCTGTTCTCTCGCTCTTTTTTTTTTTATTCCTATTTCGTCGATTTTTTATTTACGCTTTTTTTGTGCCTGTCCTTTCATCTTCTTTCTTTTATAATATTTTCCACTTTATTTCCTATTTTCTTTTAAAGTTTTCTTTACTCTTTCATTCGTTTCTTTTTTTTTCTTCTTCAGTTTATCTCTTATTTTATTAAGTTATTTCAAAGCTCCATCCGTCCGTTCTGTTCATTTTCACTTTTCTAATTTTGTCCTATTTTTCTTTATTCCTCTTGAACCTTTTTTGTACTTTTCTATTTTTTTAAAAGTATTTCTTTCTCTACCTCCATTTTACAGGATTTATTTTATTCCATTAAATGTCACCTTACATTTTTCCGCATCGGAATTTCTGCACGTGAATTTCTGCTGAGCCCACTGACACACAACCCCGTGGGACGCACTCAGAAAAATCAACAAAATCAATCAATATCATCGAATTCAACCGAGTCATAATCATAAAACCATGGCATGACAAGTACCCAATCAACAAAAATCAATACACATTAGATTGAAAGCAACATTGATGACCTTTTGAAAAAAAAATTCAACTTTGCATATTGCATCAGGATGCCTCATCAGCTCCTAATGTTGTCTTCAGCTCTAGACACAAAGCTTTTAATCCAGCTGTCTGTAGACTTTTCAGATACGAAAGCACAAAAGCCAATAATATAAACTTGACTTTATAGTGTGACCAGTTTAAGGAATAGGTATCTTTTAATGTTTTCCTTTTAGTGTTTGTCGATCTCACCTCATCTTTTAATAGAAAATACATATTGATGTACATAATTCTTTACTTCGTTCGGTAGTCTCCTTTTTGCTGGCATGAATAGACACAAGTCATTTTCTTCTGTTTTTTTTTTATCAACTGAAAAAATTGGTTGGATGTTGCCGCTGTAAAAGAGAAAAAAACTTGAATACATCTCTTCTCTCTCTTCTTCTATTTTGCTTCCTTGAATATCGTAAAATATTGTTTTTCACAAAAGGTCGTCAATTTAAAACAAAAGGAAATTGTTTCAGTTATTTAAGCCGTTACATTCATAAATAAAAATATAAAGAAAAAAGAGATCCGATAATTATTCGATTGATATCAAAAGCTTCTTGCGACGAGTAAAATAAAAATATGTTACTGATGATCAAGAGTTTAAAAAATCCTTGCACTCTATAGGATTTGCTTAGTCTGTTTTACAGAATGTGTTTCAGCGCCAAAGGAATAACTTTTAGCATGACTTCATGTCGAATAATTTGAGGGGTGCCTTAACCCATCTTTAAAATTCTTGAATATTTTAAAAATGAAATTGAAGACAATAAAATGAGGAGAAAATAATTTAATCCATGATGATTTACCCTTTTTTGAAATCACTGATCTATCTATATATCTATCAATATATATGTGTGTTTCACTCAGTCAATGAGGGAATCCCCGTGTCGTCGTGGACCGACTGTGACATCAGAGTAAGTGATTTCGAACGCCAGTCTAGGTATTACGTTCATTTTCAGACAAATTCTTTTGGAAAAAGTATGATCACCCTCATCTTGCCAACTATGTGTCAAATAGTACCGCAACTATCCTTCTGCTAACAGGGTTTTGGCATTAAGTAACCCACAAAGGTTGATATGCGAAAACAGAAAAAAAGAAACAGTCTGTTCGTACCTGTCTGATAGCCTATGTAAGTATGATTGTTAGCGTATTATAATATTCATAACTATTTCATCTACAAAGTCTGGTTAAGTTAGAAACAGCAACTTACGTACGGGACACAAAATAAAAATCGAATTCTCTAACAGTTGTCTTATAAGCTACCTTAGACTTTACACAAAGCTGCAAATGTAGGGAACTAAATGGGATTCGAACTCACTGTTTCTTTAAATCAACTGAGATTTTGTAGCCTTATTCATATGAAGACTTTTGTAATTTACTTAGCTTTTTGGTTAGATGTAGCACAAGACCGTATGAATGGGACACCCTGATGAAGACTGTTGACTGATCTCGTTTCTATATCATTTTTCACCTTTGTAATGAACAATTTGTGGGCTTTAACCCTCCCATTCACGTCAACCCTGACTAGTATTATTGCTGTCCTCTACATTAATCTTCCTTAACGAAGTATGTCAGAAAAGAAAACTTGTAGATTTTGATTTTTTTTGCTTCTAGAAACAAATCAATATGCAAAAAGATATAAGGATTTCAATGATATATTCCATAAAATCTGCAAGGTAATGTGTCATATTTTATATGCTAACATTTGAAAAATGAACGAAAAATAGAACATATACTTCTGCTGCGATTCTCTCGTAACGCATAAAATATGAGTATTCAACTGTTAGAATTTGCTGTGAACACCTAGATTGCTTTTACAAAAGATTTTTTCTTTATTAAAACAATAAGGCCAACCCTCATCGTAGCTATTAAGATGATTCCTAAACAGTGTTAAGTGATTTGTAGAACTGGAAATCTGAGGACGGTCCAGACAACTGTACAGCAGAGAAGTGTTAGTATATTAAGTCAACACACACACACACACATATATATATATATATATATACAAACACACACACACACATATATATACATACACACTCATATACATATACACATAAACATATATACACACACACACACATATATACATACACACACGCACATATATATGTATATACATACAGACACATATATACGTTATATTTTGACCTTCGACCCGGCCCAAAAATACTATTCCAAGATGATGCACCGGAAGGAAGTGACACATTCTAATGGCCAGTAATCGAAAGAGATCGCGTGGGTGGATTAAGGCTTATAATATGGGACAAGGTGAAGGTCCCACGGTGCCACTACAGTGATGCACCGGAAGAGAGTAACCTCTGAACTGCATGACAGTTATTTCCGCTTGATGACGATTAAACATTTGATTTCAAAGATCCAGTGGGCGATCGTGTGGGCATTAAATTATTATTTAACTTAGTTGAGTCCGGGGTGCCAAACCAGTTGCCAGTAGAATTCCAGACAGCTAGAGACCAGATGTGGTAGGGAAAGCCACACCCGACCGAGTGGGCTCTCGGAAGCCCCCGATGTAGTGGACCCCAACTTCAGGAGAACAAGAAAGACACAACGTGACGGTCATAACAGTGGGGTCAAAATATGAAGTTTATGTTCGGTCTCCAGCATCCTCTCACATGCAAACATTGAAAAATCCTTTCAAACCCTTGCAATAAAGCGAGAGGTGAATATAATTGTAAAGAAGACTTTTTGCGTCTTCCTTCCTGCGTCCTTTATTCCTGTGTTTTAATCATGCGTCTTAATTATTGTGTCGTTGTGATGCTGCATGAACATGTATATGTGTAAATGACTATATAACATATACATACACACACACACATATATATATATACACACATATATATACAGGCACATATATATATAGATATATATCATCATCATCATATCGTGCTGGCAGCACGGATATCCCTGACCCTCTCTCGCCACTCCTCCCTATCGTTCATCGCCCTAGGTAGGTCTTCAGGACAACAACCTGTATCCTCACATAGCTGCTGAATGTACGTTCGTGCTGGTCGTCCTGCTTTTGCGCGGCCGTGTGTGGGGATCCATAAGAGTACATCTCTTATGAGTTCACCTCTGCTTCTCCAGCAATGTCCTGCATGTCTGGTTCGCCTAACTTGAATAGTTTTCGTGATAGGGGGCAGGTGGCCGTACAGTTGGTGTCATGTGGGGTGTTGCTGCCAGGACTTGTTCAGGATTGCACGCAGCATTCTTGTGTAATTGCCATCTTGTTTCTTCTCCAGCCGTTTTGTTAGCGTCCATGTAGTGCATCCATATAGCAGTATCGATGTGACCGCTGCCTGGAAGAAACTGCGTTTCATTTTATCGGTTAGGTCTGATTTCCATATAGTCGATAGCCTATTGATAGCTGTCCATGCTTTCGTTAACCTCGTTTCGATGTCCTTTTCGCTTGTAGGTTCTTTGCCCGTACACCTTCAAGGATTCTGCGGATGGTTAATATTTGTGAGGTCGTAGATCTATTTCTTCGGAAGCCATTTTGGTTTTTTCTAAGTATGTTGTCGATTTTGGGTTCTATTCTGTTTCGTAGTAGGGCATTGTAGATTTTGGCAGCTATGGATGTAAGTGTTATGCCTCGGTAGTTTTGGGCTAATCCGAGGACCCCCTTTTTAGGGAAGGGGAGTATGCATCCCTTCGTCCATCTATCTATCGGATTTTGATTGTATACTGCGTTGCAGTGTCGGAGCAGTATGTCGTCGAATTGTCTGGTCTTCCATACTTCCGGGGGAATTTCGTCCAGTCCTGCAGCTTTCCTATTTTTAATTTTTCTGAGAACCGAGTCGAGTTCTTCTTGTGTGAACGGTCCAAGTTTAATGTCTAATTGTTTGCTAATTATTCTGGTGATTGGTTCATGCGTTATTTTTGGTGGGTTTCCAAGTAAGTTTTCGAAGTGCTGTTTCCACAGTTTTATTCTTTCTTGTTGGTTTGCTGCTTTAAGTTTTGCTTTGGCTGTGTTCTTTCTTCTGCTCACTTCGTTTATTGTTTGCCAGGCAATTCTAGATTGTCTATCTTCCACCGAGTCTCTAATATTATCTATCTGATTTTGAATGTATTCTGTCTGTTCCTTTATATATATATATATATACACACACACACACACATATATATACATATATATATATATATTCACACACACATACACATATATATGCACACATATATATTCACACACACACACACTCACATATTTATATACATATATTCACAAACACACACACACACACACATATATATACACACATTTATATATTCACACACACACACACTTATATATATATATATATATATATATATATATATATTCACACATACATACACGCATATATATATACACACATATATATTCACACACACATATATATACACACATATGTGATAAAGATTTAAGAGAAAGCAACCATTTATCATAAGTCTTAAAAACTCGCAATGAGTCCAATAGTAATAATAACAAAATAAAACAACGAAGAGAGAATGCGAGAAGACATACCAGCTACCGGATGCAAAAGAGGTAAAAACATTTTGGAGGAAAAATTGGAGCGAAAAGATCATATCATTAAAAGCATTGGATAAGCATCATCAAAAATGTGTTGCAAAGAAGGTCCTAAGATGGAAATAGACCTTGACGCACTGAAGGCAACACTAAAAATTACCAAACTGGAAAATCTCTGACCTAGATGGTATACACGAATTTTGGTTTTAAAAATTCACTTGCCCACGATGGACTGGCTACCAAAATGATTAAATGCATCCAGACTACTGAGTTACCCGAATGGATGACTAAAGGAATGACCACATTGATCCAGAACTACCCCCTCAAAGGACCCCCCCAAACAATTATGAACCTATAACATGCCTACTGATGATGTGGAAAAAACTAACCGCAAAAATTAAGGAGGAGATCAACTACTCACTGATAAGCCGCGGACTCTTCTCCGATGAACAGAATGGGTGCCACTAGAGGCCCAGAGGCCCAGGAGAACTACTGTATATAGATAAACACATCCACAACGGGAGTAAAACGAGGCAGAAAAATCTACCTAGGTCTTAGATTGAATGCAAAAAGGCTTATAGTCCCCACAAAGTTGGATACTACACTGTCTCCAAATGAATAAAACTCCTGACAAACGTATTAAGGTCATCGAGAAAACAACGGAAACCTGGATAGGGAAAGTGATAGCAGAAGGGAAAAACTTTAGAGAAGTAAAGATCCAAAGAGGCTTATTTCAGGGAGAAATACTCTCACCATTACCATTTGTAATAGCGATGATGCCACTCAATCACATTCTCAGGATATGCCCAGCCGGATACAAACTTGGTAAATCACAAGAACACATCAACCACACACACAGTACATGGACGACAGGAAACTGTTTGCCTAAATCAAAAATGAAGTGGAAACCCAAATACAGACTCTTAAAATAAATAGTCAAGATATAGGAATGGAATTTATCATAGACAAATGCGCCATTTTAGTAATGAAAAGCGGGAAAGGACACATGACAGAAGAAATAGAACTACCAAATCCAGAAAAAATCAGAACAGTTGGAGAAAAGGAAACCAACAAATACTGGGGAATTCTGGTTGCTGACACTATCAAACATGTGGAAATGAGAAAACAGAAAAAAGCTACTTGAGACAAAACTATATGGCGGGAAACTTATAAAAGGGATCAATAACTGGACTGTCCCACTCGTAAGATACTCAAGACCATTCTTGGAGTGGACGAGAGACGACCTAAAAGAAATGGTCCAGACAACATGAAAATTAATGACTACACATCAGGCCTGGCATCACAGGGATGACGTTGACAGACTATATGTCAAGAAAAGAGGGACGAAGGGGACTCGCTACCATTGAAGACAGTGTTGACACCTCGATACAACGACTCAAAAACTAGACAGAAAAGTGTGGAGAGACACTGATCACAGCCACTAGAAACAATACTGACGACAGAACAGAAATAACCAGAAAACGAACATGGGAAGAAAAAAATCCCTATGGATGTTTTAAGCGACAAATAACCAACAACTCTCACAAGAAAACATGGATGTGGCTAACAAAGGGAGAGATTAAGAGAGAAATGGAATCTCTTGTAAGAGCAGCTCAAAACAACTCTATAGGGACCTACTATATCAAAGCTCGAATAGATAAGACGCACCAAAACTGTAAATGTAGGTTACGTGGTGATAGAGACGAAACTATGAATCACATAAAGAGTGAATGCAGCAAACTATCACAGAACAAGTATAACACTAGACACGACTGAGTGGGAAAGGTGATCTACGGAAATCTATGGTGGAAATTTGAATTTGTCAGTACGAAAAATGGCATATGCATAAACCAGAATCTGTCCTGGGTAATGAGATGCACCTCTCTGGGATTTCGATATACAAACCGATTACCTAATCACGACAACCAGACCTTATAATAACCAAAATAAAAATGGGAAATTGCTAAATTGGAAGAAGCCAATCCATGATGGCACACATGGATTCCTGCTAAAAAAAATTCACGTGCATCTATGAAAGACTGGCTCGGCAACTGAGTAAATACCTACAAGAAGGAAGCATTCTCTGTGGATAATGAAAGGGAAAACTGCCCCGATCCAGAAGGACCCCAAATAACTTGGCTATCCCCACTATCTGTAAACCAATAACGAGTACACTTATGATGTTGAAAATTCTGAACACATAGGTAAGGGAAACATCTACTATTCCTTTTTCTGCCATGGACTATATCAGGGAAAACAAAAACGATGACGCACGGGGATATGTGGAACAAATGACCTCCAATAAATAATCCAGCACATCCTAAAAGATGCCAAACCTTTTGGGAAAATGTAACTGTAGGATGGATTGACTTCAAGAAGGCCTATTATATGATGCCCAAATGTGCATAACGCACTGTTGGAACAGTACAAAATATCGGACAAAATAATGAATTTCATCGAAAATGTCATGGTAAACTGGAGAGTGGAAGTGATAGCGTGAGGTCAACGCCTTGCAGAGGTAAAAATCAAAAGAGGTATCATCCAAGGAGACTTGCTCACACCACTGTTATTTGATAAAATAATGATATCGCTCAACCACTTATTTAGAAAATGAATGAAATGCTACAAATTTTCAAAATTACGTGCAAAGATTAATTAAATTCTAAATATGGATGAAATGAAGCTATATGTAAGCAATAAAGAAGAACTTGAGACCTAGAAGCAAACGATAAGTATATACATCCAGGATTATAAGAATTGGCTTTGGATTAAAAAAATGTGGCATCCAGATAATGAAAAATATGAAAAGATAATCAGTAGAAAGAAAATAACGACCAAATTAGCAATGCATTAGAACACTTGGAGAGAACGGAAACTATAAGGACTTGGTAATTTTGGAAACATATACGAGGGGCATACAATAAGCTTCCAGACTTTTTTCCTATGGGCAATTTTATTGATAGTACACACATGCAACTCTAGTCCCAATCGAAGTAATCTCCTCCGGCTACAATGCACTTGTTGGAGCGTTCAAACAACTTCTGAAAGGCCTCATGGAGGTCCTCTTGTATGAGCGTGTCAATGACCTTCGTCACAGCCTCTTTCATCTCCACAATCACGACAGCCTCTGAGCTTAGGTAAAAACCAAAAGTCACAGGGAGCAAGGGAGGGTGAGGAACTGTCTTGATGCCCATCTTTGTCAAATAGTCTATGACAAGGATGGAGTTGTGGACTGTTGCATTGCCCTGGTGGAAATGCCACTGACCCGATATGAAGAGTGCTGGCCTCTTCCGACGGAATCGCTTCCTGAACTCACTTAAAACCTCAACATAGTAACCCTAACCCTAACTCTAACCCTTTGTCCAATAAACTCTGGTGTATTGACTTCCTTACTCCTCCTACACCTCTCATCATCCCTTACAGATTCCTTGCCGTTCTTGAATATCTTATGCCACTCAAAAACTGATGCAAGATGGTCGAAAAGTAGTCTGAAGCATTCCATACGTTCCTGTGGCATTTTTCTAAGTTTAAAACAAAATTTTATTGCATATCGTTCTTCTAAAGTGTCAGATTACATTTTTGAAATTCACCAGCAGTGACAATCAGGCTTTAGTAGGGTGTATTACAATTGCTGCAGTAGCTGTTCATTTGAACCTGAAATCATAAAAATTGGTCAGTCATCTCATAACAAGTATAGCAATAACATACTGATTTTCAAGAGTCTACAACAATTTTAAATGCCCAAAGAAGAAAGTGTGGAAACTTATGCACTTCGTACCAGCATACAAGCAGAGATTAAGTAGAGTACCTCAGAAGAATTGAAAAGCTTCTAGAAACAAAGCCCTGCAAGAGAAATCACATCAAATGTATAAATACCAGTGCACTTGCCTTTTTAAGGTACTCGGGATCATTCCTAAAATTGACAACAGAGAGGAACTCAGACAAATAGACCAAATGGTAAGAAAGTTAATGACTACGTGTAAAGCTTTCCATTCGTGAGATGACATGAACAGGCTATTTGTGTCAAGTAAAAGAGGAGGAAGAGGACGCGCCAGCGTTGAAAATTGCGTAGATACATGAACACAAGGACATGTTGACTATATTAAAAAGAGCAAAAAGGATTAATTATAGAAACCAATTTCAGCATTGCCAGCTTAAGTAAAGATAAATGAATAACAAAAGATTTGGTTACAGAAATAAAAAAAGAAAAACTACTGAATGGAAATTTCGAGCGTCAAACTGCCGAAATTGCACGTGAGAAGAGGTGATCATGGCTTGAAAAAGGGAATTAAGGGAGAGAAAGGGAGAGATAGGGAAAGGGCGAGAGAGAGAGAGAGAGAGAGAGAGAGAGAGAGAGAGAGAGAGAGAGTAAATATTTTCTCCTTGCAATTCAAAATAACACCATAAGGACCGATTATGTTAAGAGAAAATCGATAATACGCAATTGGATGGAGAGTGTATTTTATGCTGAGACATACAAGAACCAATGAATCTCAAACGAAGCTAATGCAACAAACTAGAACTGAAGAGTTACAGGACCAGGCCGGACTGGTTGGGAAAGATTATACACAGGGCATTTTTCAGAAGAATGTATTTTGACGATACTACCAAACGGTATTTGCACAAAACAGAAATGTCCAAGAAAATAAGATGCATAAAATTCTCAGAGATTCTCAGAAACAAAACTGACCGCCTAATACCGGCCCGAATACTTCACCTTTTGCTAATTCTAAAAAAAGAATAAAGATTATAGAACTTGTCCAGTTCCAGCAAAATGAGAAAATAAAAAACTGAAAAGATTGGCAAACAATCTAACGTTGCCTGAGAAAAAACAAAACAAAACAAAGATAAGACACATGAAAAACTGTGAATCATTCGGGGGAAAGTGATAGCAACTGTAATTGGAGCCCTTGGAACGGTTCACAAACGATTGGGAAGGTGTTTGGAACAGCTGGACATCAGTAGATGTATCGAGACCATTCAGACAACAGAATTGTTGAGATTGGTATGGTTACTGAGAAAAATCATTGGGACCTAAGAAGATATGCAATCCTTCAGACTCCAGTGAAAGCCCACCATCTGACGCTGGGGTGAAAAACTCTCAAGGAGTAAAAAAAATATTATTTACTCATTAGAGTTTTCACATCAGCGTAAGCTGATGGTATTTCACTGGAGATTAAGTGGCAGCAAGTCTCCTCAAGTCTCCATGACTCTTCTCAGTATTCTGGCAGTTTTCAATAATGCTGTTTGGATGGTCTCCACTCGGTCGCCAACTTCCAAATCTTCCATGCATTTTAATAATCCTTTAGTTACCGTGCTAAAGGCACTAATCACAATTGGTATAATTCTCACCTTCATGTTCCATAGTTTTTTCAATTCTCTAGCAAGGTCAAGGAACTTTTCTCTCTTTTCACATTATTTAAGTTTTATTATGTGGTCCGCCGGGACAGCATAGTCGACAATTTTGCAGATTCTCTTTTTTCTTGTTGATTATTATAAGATCTGGTCTTCGGGCCGAGATTAGGTGATCCGTTTGTAAATCAAAGTCCCACAGGAGTTTAGGTGTATCATTTTCTAGGACAGGTTCTGCGTTGTGCATATACCATTTGTTGGCATGGTCAAATTTAAATTTCTTGCACATTTCCCAGCGGATCACCTTGCCCACCCAGTCATGTCTAGCCTTTTTCTCCTGTGCCAATTTGCTGCATTTGCTTATTATGTGATTGATGGTTTCATCTCTGTCACCATATAGTCTGCACTAGCTATTTTGTTGTGTCTTATCTATCTGTTTGTCTCGTAAAATTTCCTTATCTTAGCCATGTCCAGGTTTTGTCGTGTGAGATGTTGTTTATTAGTCGTTTAAAGCGCCCATGGAGTTGTCTTTCTTCCCATTTTTGTTTCCTAGTTTTTGTCATTCTGTTATCTATCTTGTTGTCGGTGTTGCTTCTGATGGCCATTATCAGTCCTCGTTCGTGTTTTTCTATGTAGCCTTCGAGTCGTTGTATGGATGCGTCAACGCTGTCTTCGATGCTGGCAAGTCCATTTCCTACGTCTTTTCTTGATACATATAGTCTGTCCACGTCGTCCCTGGGATGCAACACCTTTATTATTATTATTATTATTATTATTATTATTATTATTATTATAGCAAAACGAGAAGGGAAAATGTAGCTATAGTGTGGAATGGCTTCAAAAAAGCATGCGATATGGGCCTGCAAAGCTGAATAATAGACTGTTTTAAAATGTACGAGATATCAGATGAGATATCGAGAAAACTATTAAAAACTGGTAAGGGGATTGACAGTAAGAGGAAAACGCTTTGCTGAGGTGGAAATGTAGAGAGGTATCTTCCAGGGGGATTCGTCATTGCCATAACTATTAATGATATTGATGATGCCACTTAATCTTATACTTAGGAAAAGCACTGAGGAATACAAACTTACTAAAACGTAAGAAAAGATCAGTAGCCTAATGAACTTAGACGAAATCATTTGTTCACCAAAAATGAAGAAAGATCGGAAACCCTAATATGGACATTGTGAATATACAGTTAGGACATAGGGATGGAATTTGGCGAAGAAAAATGCACCCTACTAAGAATGAGAAATGGGAAATAACAAATAACGGAAGGAATAGAACTACCAAAAAATGTAAAAGAATTGGAAACTCTAATACATACAGTCAGAATATACACTCAGGACGTAGGGATGGAATTTGGCATAGAAAAATACGCCATGCTAGTAATAAAAAATAGCAAACGACACCTGATGAACTGAATAGAACTACCAAACAAAGACAAAGTAGAACACTCGGAGAAAAGGAAACCTCAAAGTACTTAGGGATACGGGAAACTGTCACTATCAAACAAGTGGAGATGAGAGAAAATAAAAGAAATAGTATCTCACGAGAACCAGAAAGTTACTCGAAACAAAATTATATAACAAAAACATTAACAAAGAAATAAATACCTGGGCTGTTTCCCTCGAAATGTATATTTGAGACCCTGCTTAAAGTGAACCAGAGAATACTTCAAATAAATGGACCAGTGAACAAGATAACTAATAAGCATGCATTGTGCATTACATCCTAAAAATGATGTTGACAGACTATATGTGTCAATAAAAGAAGGAGGAGGAGAACTTGCCAGCATCGAAGATTGCGTTAACGCATCAATGCAACGAGTTGAAAACAACATGCAAAAGCGCTGAGAAAGACTGATTATAGCCACCATAAAAAAAATGACAATACGAGGACCGAAAGAACTATAACTAGAAAGCAAAATGAGGTGGGGTGGAACTCAATGGATCTTTTAAGTGACTAATAAGCATCATATCGCACGAGAAAACATGGACGTGGCTAAAAAAGGGAAACCTTAAGAGAATTGATAAAACCCAGCAAATTAGCAAATGTAAGATATGTGGTAATAAAGACGCAACGATCAATCTCATAATAAGCGAATGCAGCTAATTGGCACAGAAGGGGTATAAGACTAGACAATGCTGAGTGGGCAAGGTGATCCACTGCGAGTTGTGCAAGAAATTTAAATTTGACCAAGCCAACATATTGTGTATGCACACACCAGCATCAGTCCGAGAGAATGAGACACATAAACTCCTATGGGATTTTAACATACAAATTAATCTCGGCCAGACAACCACACGTTTTGTCATAGACAAAAAAAAAAGAAAAAGAAAACTTGCAAATAATGGACTTTTCTGTCCCGATTAACCACGAAGTAATTATGAAAGAAAATGAAAGAAGGATAAGTACCTGGATTTTGATAGGGAATTGAGAAAACTGTGAAACATGAAAGTGCAATCACACCAATTGTGATTGGAGCTTTTGGTACAGTCACCAGAGGATTATCAAAGGGATTGGTGGACTTGGAAATAATAGGATGAGTAGAAACCATCCAAACTACTGCATTTTGAAGAATGGTTAGAATATTGAGAAGAGTCCTCAAGACTTGAGGAGACTTGATTCACTCAAACTTCCGCGAAAGACCATCAGCTAACGGAGACGTGAAAAACTCTCATGAAGTAAATAATAATACTAATAGATAAGATGCAACAAAACAGTAAATGTAGGCTATGCGGTGACAGAGACGAAACGATCAATCACATTATAAGCGAATGCAGCAAATTAGCACAGAAGGAGTACAAGGCGAGACACGACTTAGTCGGCAAGGTAATCCACTGGGAAATGTGCATGAAAATTCAATTCGACCATACGAACAAATGGTATATGCACAACCCGGCGCCTGTCATAGAAAATGACTCGCATAAACTCCTATGGGACTTTAACATACAAACGGATCACCTAATCCCGGCCAGAAGACCCGACCTCATAATAATCAACAAAACAAAGAGAATCTGAAAAATTGTTGACTTTGCTGTCCCGGCAGACCACAGAAAAAAACTGAAGGAAAGTGAAAAGAAGGATAAGTACCTCGAACTTGCTAGAGAATTGAAAAAACTGTGGAAGATGGAAGTAACGATTGTGCCAATTCTGATTGGTGCGTTAGACATAGTAACTAAAGGATTATTAAAGGGTCTGGAGGACTTGGCAGTTAGCGGACGGGTGCAGACTATCCAAACGACAGCATTGCTGAGGACGGCCAGAATACTGAGACGAGTCCTGGAGACTTGAGAAGACTTGCTGTCACTCAAACTCCAGTGAAAAACCATCAGCTAATACTGATGTGAAAAACTCTAGAGGAGTAAATAATAATAAAAGGATGATGATGATGATGAATTATTTATGGAAAAATACAAAGTTTATTGTTTATTTGTAGAAACATGACTTTAGTTGGATAAGTTGAGAACAGAAAAATAGTACTCCTGTTTGCCATATAATCTCTGAAAATCACTCCTCATATTTAAGGTATTTCTTTTTCCTTAACCACTTTCCTTTACCAGGGCTACACAACCCTCTTTGCTTTACAACTTATCCACGAAACGCAAATAGCAATGCAGCTACATTTGAACTCGGATTGTTTAATCCATTTCCTTAATATGATAAAAATTACCCCGTCAGAAATATTTTAAAAAGTGGAAAAATATAATGATTGCTTTTATACACGCTCCCCCCAGTGCATGTTAAAATTATATCATATAACATGAAATCTAAAAAAAAAATCTTACGAAATCTGGACTATTTCAGAAAACATAAATAAAATAGCGTTTTGCATTGATTAACAGTACTGTTTGCGGTGCGCGCACCCTCTTTCCTTTGTTACATAAGATCCCTTTTGGTACACCAGGGACACGTGGTTATTTTGAAGTTGTAAATTAATCAAATTTTTCCGGTTGTATGCACGCGTAGACACACACGCACACACACACACACTCTCTCTCTCTCTCTCTCTCTCTCTCTCTCTCTCTCTCTTTCGTAATCTATCTCTTTCATATGAATACATCCTATTTTGCTCGTACAAACATACACATACGTACACTTCCCTCTCTCATGCACGAATAAACAAACACATTTTATTAAATATACATGTGGATTCTCATATAGACTTATATGCACAATTATATTGTTTGAGCATTGACACTTATTCCGCTCACACGTACACCTACATACAACTGCTCTAAACGATAGACTTCTTCAGGTTTTCGAATGAGAAAAAATGTACTATAAAAAGCTCCTTGTTCTAATAATTATGCATACGAAATTTGGTAGTTTTACTATATGAAAAAAATTTGGTCATATACAGACGACAAACTCTCCTCAGTTTTCAACTGACTATGGACGGAGAAAAGTGAGAAATTTTACCTACTTAAAACATGTTAATTAGCTATGAATACAGGAATGTAAATTGGCACACGGAAAGCATCCCATATTTGAATATAAAAACATCACCTGAATTATTCCCTTAGAAACAGCAATATGGTGTAAAGCGCACGAAAATTTCTTAAAATAAATGAAACAATTTTAAGAAATCTTGTCATCATCATCATCATGTCGCGCCGCCAGCGCGGATATCCCTGACCCTCTCTCGCCATTTCTCCCTATCATTCATCGCCTCCGGCAGGTCTTCAGGGTTACATCATGTGTCCTCACATAGTTGCTGTATGTAAGTTCGTGCTGGTCGTCCTACTTTTGCACATCCATATGTGGGGGTCCACAGGAGTACATCGCTTATGAGCTCGTCCTTGCTTCTCCAGCAGCGTCCCGCGTGTCTGGTTCGTCTGACTTGTATAGTTTTCGTGATGGGGGGCAAGTGTCCGTATAGTTGGAGTCTCGTGGGGTGTTGTCGCCAGGACTTGTTTAATACTGCTCTCAACATTCTTGTGTAATTTCCGTCTAGTTTCCTCTCCAGCCGCTTCGTTAGCGTCCATGTGGTGCATCCATATAGCAGTATCGACACAACCGCTGCCTGGAAGAAACTGCGTTTCATTTTATCAGTTAGGTCCGACTTCCATATGATCGAGAGCCTATCGATAGCTGACCATGCCTTCGTCAGTCGTGTGTCGATGTCTTTTTCGGTTGATGAGACGCTACTTCCTAGGTAGGTGAATTTGTCTACTAGTTTCAGAGAGGCTCCGTCTAGTGTGGCAATGTTGCCCGTTTGGTTGTAACACATATATTCAGTTTTGTTTGCATTGACATGGAGGCCAATGCCAGCTGCGGCTCGTTCCAGACTATGCAGTAGTGTCTCTGCTTGATTAGGCGTATTCGCTAGTAACGCCAAGTCATCAGCGTAGTCGGCGTCCGATATTGTTTTTGCGGGGTACCTTTTGCTTCTTCTCTTAGTCAGCTCGAAGCCATTTTCTCTGGTTTTGTCGATCGAAGTCCTAAGCACATAGTCTAGACAGATGATAAAGAGGTACAGGGCTAGTGTGTCTCCTTGTAGTACTCCTGCAACAATGTTGAAGTATTCCGTGTCTCCATCTGGTGAACGTACTTTCACTTTGGTGTTTCTGTAGAGAATCATTATCGCTGCTACGGTTTCTTTTGGTAGGCCGTATGGTAGTAGGATTAATTCCATCTTCCCTCTGTGTATGGAATCGAATGCCTTGGTAAAGTCGACAAATAGTAATGTCGCCTGTAAGTTTTTGCCCGAACGCCTTCCAGGATTCTACGGATGGCCAGTATTTGTGAGGTTGTGGATCTATTTCTCCGGAAGCCATTTTGGTTTTTCCTAAGGATGTTGTCTATTTTGGGTTCTATGCGGTTTCGTAGATAAAGAGGTACGGGGCTAGTGTGTCTCCTTGTAGGACTCCTGCAACAATGTTGAAGTATTCCGTGTCTCCATCTGGTGAACGTACTTTCACTTTGGTGTTTCTGTAGAGAATCATTATCGCTGCTACGGTTTCTTTTGGTAGGCCGTATGGTAGTAGGATTAATTCCATCTTCCCTCTGTGTATGGAATCGAATGCCTTGGTAAAGTCGACAAATAGTAATGTCGCCTGTAAGTTTTTTGCCCGAACGCCTTCCAGGATTCTACGGATGGCCAGTATTTGTGAGGTTGTGGATCTATTTCTCCGGAAGCCATTTTGGTTTTTCCTAAGGATGTTGTCTATTTTGGGTTCTATGCGGTTTCGTAGATAAAGAGGTACGGGGCTAGTGTGTCTCCTTGTAGTACTCCTGCAACAATGTTGAAGTATTCCGTGTCTCCATCTGGTGAACGTACTTTCACTTTGGTGTTTCTGTAGAGAATCATTATCGCTGCTACTGTTTCTTTTTTTCTTTTTCTTTTTTTTAATGAACCAATAGAAATAATAAAAAAAAAACTCCTTAGAGTTTTATAAAGAAATTTACTTCCGAGAATTCCTCTTGCTGATTTTGATCTTTAGAATAGAGTAGACAGAATGCAAATAGCGATTGGTAGCTGCTAGTTTTTCACCCATGTAATCATCAAACTTTCACAATTGAGATCCAGTTGTGGGGAGTAATTACAATTGGCATAAACGCCATTTTCAGGTTCCACATTTTTTCAATTGCCTAGCAAAGTCGAAGCATTTATCTGTGACGTGGTATGCTACCGAGAGAGCGAAAGGGATGTCAATTCTCCTACCCTACGGTGTTTGAATCAACAGGTCCCAAGGACTGACCGCTAAAACGGTAGGAGAATGAAGGTCAAAGCTACCCGCACTCCATGACCTGTAATCTGTTGGACAAAGAAAGACATCCAGGTCAATCTAATATCGTAACCGGATGGAATGGTAGGAGAAGGAAAAAGTCAAATGATTGGCCCATAGAAAAACGACATTTTTTTCGTTGGAGGAAATTTGGAAAAGAAAGTTTAGTTCTGGACAGACATTGGCGAGAGATAGACGCCAACTTAGCCAACTCTGGGGAATCTCCCGTAAAAAGAGTAGAACAGAATCTCTGGACAGAAGTCAGCATTAGAAAGACGTGCTAACATTCAGCCAGACTCTGCGGATGTCACTCGCCCGTAAAAGGAAGGAACCTGAACATTAAGCCTTGTCAAAGATAAGTACAACTTAAACCGTTTTTCTTTCTACCCTTCCTAAATATTAGAATGAAATGTATTCAAAAAAGAAAGGGGGACACTGAAAGGATTCTGTTTCATCAACAGTAAATTAGTGAATGATCTTTGTTACATGCTTCAGCCAGACGACTTATGCATTTTCTCAAGTAAAAGAAAAAAAAAGAAAGAAAGAAAAAAGGGGAAGGCAGAAAAGGACTGTTGAGAGACATTTATGTTTGACACTGCCTGCTGGCTTAATATTGCTGGTATTTTTAAAAAGAAAAGAGAAAAGAAAAAGGAATTGTTTCTTAAATCTTATTATTTGTTTGGTCGTCACCTATTAAAACTTTGTCATATTTTATATGCTCCCTTGTGTTGAAATCTTTTGGTTGTGTTATTTCCTCTATCAATTCGTCTTCTTTTGCACATATCTGTTTCAGCTTCGTATCGCTTTCATTAATTCTCGCTAAATATCTTATTCACATTAAAAGGGTATTATGGAAATTTGATAGCAGTTAATATTTTCTTACCTTGAAGTCCACAATTTCTGTTATTTGAGGGGGTAGGAAAACGAAGGACTTGGTGGTGTATGTGAAAGTGAATTTGGAAATCCCCTTGCCAGCGTCGGAGATCAGTCTAGCCACAAATTAACCCCCACATTATTTGCCAGTATACCACATGCCCGAAATAGGAGTCTTGACTAGGACTTATTTTTGCGGAGTGTCAAGTGCCAAACTTTCCTCGACGTCACATGCGCATAAAATGAACTCTCCTGAGAGAATTATTTCTGCAGCGTCAAATAGCTTTCTTTTCACTTTCTTTCAATTTTACTCTATGGAGAGCAAAGGAGAGCAAAGTCTATAATTTTGTAAGTTCTCTTTTTTGTTGATTATTATAAGGTCTGGTCGTCTGGCCTAGATTAAGTGATCTGTTTGTATGTCAAACTCCCATTAGAGTTTGTGTCTCATTCTCCGGGACCGATGTTAGTTTGAGGATACACAATTTGTTCGTATGGTCAGATTTAAATTCCTTGCACAATTCCCATTTGATCACCTTTCCCACCCAGTCATGTCTAGTCTGACTCTGTTTCTGTCCTAGTATGTGCATTCACTCATTATGTGATTGGTGGTTTTTTTCTCTATCATCACATTGCTGTTTTGTTGCGTATTATCTATATTTACTTTGATATGGTTGGCTTTTATGGTGTTGTTATGTGGTGCTATTTGGTGAGATTAAGATTTTATCTAAAGGTTTCCCTTTCTTAGCCAAGTCAATGTTTTCTCGTGACAAATGTTGCTTATTAGTTACTTACAATGTCCATGCAGTTGTTTTTCTTCCCATTTTTGTTTTTTGGTTATTGTCGTTCTGTGAGTCGTCACGTTGTTACTATTGTTTATGGTGGCTGTAATCCGTCATCCTCCACGTTTTGGTATGTAGTCTTCAATTCATTGCATAGATGCATCAACAAAATTGTCAATATTTGTAAGTCCTCTTCCTCCCTCTTTTCTTGACACATATAGTCTGTCAACATCATCTTTGGAATGTAATGCCTTATGTATGGTCATTGGCTTTCTTATTCTCTGGTCCATTTGTTGAAGACAGCCTAGGTATTTATTCCTCTGATAAGGTTTCTGCTGTATAGTTTTGCCTCGAGTAGCTTTTAGGCTCTATTAAAATATTCTTTCTTATTTCTTTCTTTCATCTCCTCTGGTTTGGTAGAATCAGCTTCCAGTTTACCCAAGTATTCGTAGGTTTCCTTTTCTTTGTGCGTTCTGATTTTGTCTTGATTTGTACTTCCATTTCGTCCATCAGGTGTCATTTGCCGCTTTCCATTACTACCGTGGCGCATTTTTCAATGCCAAATTCCATTCCTATATCTTGACTGTATATTCTGATCGTGTGTATTAGAGTTTTCAATTCTTTTTCATTTTCGAAAACAGTTTCATGTCATCCGTATACATCAATGATTGATAATTTTCTGCGATTTACTGAGTTTGTATTCGGCTGAGTATGTGGTTGAGTAGCATTATCGCAATTATAAATAGTACTGTTGATAGTGCATCTCCTTGAAATATATCTATTTATATCTTTTACTGCTGCTATTCTTTTCTTTCTTGCTGTCAATTCCACTCCCCATGTTTTTATGGTTTTCTCATTAAAGTTCATCAATTCATCTGATATTTTGTATATTTTGAGAAAGTGTATTATCTAGCTTTTTGGGATCATATCATATGCCTTTTTGCAGTCAATCCAGGTCACATCCAGAATGTTCCGTCTTGTCTTGCTCTCGTTGACTATGTGCTATTCTATGTAGAATAGCGATCCTGTGCCTTTGAATCTTTGGTTGCATCCTTTCTGTTCCTCAGGGAACAATACACGTCCTGTTGGCGAGAAATAAATCTCTTCCCTTATTTGTGCCGTTAGTATTTTCCACATCATAGGTAGGCACGTTATGGGTCTGTAGTTATTTTGGGTGGTTCATTTTTTTTGGGGGGGGCAATGCGGTTCTTCCTTTGGTCATCCATTCGGATATGATGGCCTCTTGTTCATTTCCCATCCAGGTTTTAATTTTTTGTTCGCGCTCTTTAAGGGATCCCCGAGTTCCTCACAAACTAATTTTCTCCTGCATAAATTAGTTCATTTAATTCAATTATGTTTTATGTTGGTATATATGTTAATTCTTAATTCCTTTTTTCCGTTTCCATCTTGATAGTTCTCCGTTTTATGTTTTTTAGAGATGGCAACGTAGTCTTGTGTTCATTCATAATTTTCTTTGAATTTTCTAAATCTATTTTTCTTCTTGTGTTGGTGTTTGCTCTGTTGTTCAGGGTTGTGGTGTTTTTAGTTTTAGATATTTGCGTTTCATTTTGGATAGACTGTGCTTGTTTGTCAGTACTTGGTGCGCCTGATATTGTTTTACTGTCTTGTTCATTGTTTGAATCTGGTGTATTTCTAGTATTTCAAGGTCAGAAAGCCAACCTTTCATTAATATTTTTCTAACTTGCTCAGCGAGTCTTCAGCTTAATGTCTGAAAACTAGCGCATTCTTGCCAGATCTCTATCATTCTTTTTCTATATCTTCTTAGTGTAGTGATACTTCTAAAATAGCAGTGTAGTGCAAGTTGGTTTTCTTCCGTCGACCATATTTTGTGTTTGCGTCTTTAATTTGTGTTTCCTAAGATCATTGTCTGTGTTCCTGAAAAAAGAACAGCTGACATTAGCAGGATGACGATCAGGTTTCCCATATTGGCTATCAGGAGAGCAACTGCCAATCATGATGCCCGGGTCTATTATCTGGGTCCCACGTTGCGTTATATTTTGATTCTATATTTTTATCAAGGCTGTAATATTGTGGCAATAGCAGACCCAAGGGTTGTTTAAAATCTGCGCACCTGACACATATTTGACCGAGATTTATTAAGTTAGAGAAGTCTTAATCGGGTCCCAGATAAGAAAAAAGAATAACAAAAACAAACACGATGGCTGGATTAACCTCATTAATAGTCGATGTACCTGTAGATGACTAGCACTAGTTTCCTAACGAACAGTTTGATCCTGGCCGTTCACCAGTGCGGTTTATCCGCCCAATACCTGGTGATGTACACCGTTGGCCCTGTGATTTGTTCATCCTCCATAGTTCACATCCACCATGCTGCTTCCTATGACTTCTTGAAAAAGGAAAAAAATAATATTAATAATTTCTAAGTTTTAACTTAGATAATGTCCAAATGTTTCATATTTTTTGATCTACTCTAACTTCGTCGCCATATTTCCGATATAAAAGATACATCGTTATATTATTTCAATTTTTTTACACGCCATCATAAAGATTCGAATTATAGCGAATATTTTGACATCAGCGTCCATCCCCGCTTTATTTTAGTTACAAATCAACGGATAAATTTCTTATTGAAAATTAATACGAATTATTACATAATTCAAAGAAAGCCAAGAAAATAAAAACAAAATTAAAATATCACGAAAAAAAATCAAAACACAATAAGCTACTTATAATATTTCAGCGAACATCAGATTAACTGTCTGTTTTTATTGACTGCTCTCACAATAATAAAGGTTATTATTATTATTATTATTATTATTATTATTATTACTTTTTACTACTTGAGAGTTTTTCACATCAGCATAAGCTGATGGTTTTTTTTACTGAAGTTTGAGTGACAGCAAGTCACCTCAAGTCTCCAGGACTCTTTTAAGTATTCTGGTCGTTCTCAGTAATGTTGTAGTTTGGAAGGTCTCCACTCGCTCTCAACTTCCAAGTTCTTCAGTCTTTTTAATGATCGTTTAGTTAATGTACCGAAACCACCAATCACGATTGGTATAATTATAACCTTTATATTTCATAGTTTTTTTCAGTTCACTAGCAAAGTCTTGGTACTTATCCTTCTTTTCACATTCTTTCTGTTCTATTCTGTGGTCTGCCAGGACTGCAAAGTTCACAATTTTGCAAGTTCTATATTATTATTATTATTATTTCCTTCCTTTCGAGATAGATGGCGGTTTTTCACTGGATTCTGAGTGACAGAAAGTCTCTTCCGGTCTCCTGGTGTATTCTGTGTATTCTAGCCGATCATAAGAATACTGTAGTCTGAATAATCTCTATTCTTCTTCTGATGTCGAATTGCTCTGTTCTCTTTTCCAAGCTTTCGAAGATCGTTCCAAGTGCACAAAATACAATTGGTAATACCATCACACTTATTTTCCATAGTTTTCTTCTTTTTCTTTTTAGTTCTCTGGCAGTCTCCAATTATTTGTATTTCTGAATAAACTATTTTCAGTTTGTGATCCATCAGAATAGCAATATTCAATAGATGAAAATTTCTTCTGCCTTGTTAATTCATTCTAGACATTTATACGTCTCATTCTCTAGACTTTGGTTTCTGCTTATACCATTTGGTAGCATGATCAACATTTAACTGCGTGCAACATTTCCAGTGTAGCACTTTCCCATCCAATCATGCAAAGTTTCGTTATCTTTCAAGTGTTGGTTTCCTGTTATCACTTTTTGTGTATCGTTATGGAACTATCGAGATCATTAAAGGTTACATGGCGCAAAATGGGAATATGTAATACCATGAAACATCTGGAATATTCAAAATTACTCTGTTCCTCAAAATAATAGGCTACTCCATTGTATCAGATGCAAAATCCTTTATTCTGTCTACAATATTTCTTCTTGTATTCTGTCCGACACGAGGCAGAGGATGATATCGTAAAAAGGGTCAATTAAAACATCTCTCTTACAGCGATCTCAAGATCCCATCTCTCATTAAAATTTACTGCCAATAAAATTATTCACATAATAAATGATTGCACTAATTATTTTACAGTTATGTGATTAAAGGATTTCGTCTGTATATCCACATAATCTACACTTGCATTTATTAATTTACTTGTGTTGATTTCGATATTTTTATTCTTTAGAGTCGTTGACTTCCAAGTGGCTTAGAAGGATTTATTTTCATGCCTACATTAAAATATGAATCCTGATCGAGCGGAAACCACTTTGTTTTATAATCGCACTCCCAAGAAATTGACAGTCCCCACGTAGTGTTGTTTTGTGTATATATGATCTACTATCACCTATATTGAACAGTGTTTCAATGTAAATATTTCTAGGTAAATTATATATATATATATATATATATATATATATATATATATATATATCATTGGATAATCAAAACAACGTCAATCGGTTTGTATCTGAAGGAAAACAAACATACTGTAAGATATTAGTTATCCGTGGTGACAGCTTAAACCAAATATAAATCTGTTGGACGAGGGCAATTAAATTGCTGGCATTTTATTTTTGTTGAACCAACCACGCAACATCCGATGAAGACTAGCTTGGTAGGGATCTTAATCAAAGGAAGTCACAGGCACCAGGCAGCAAGTTGTCGAACAAGGATTATAGAAGATTAGTATATGAACAATTGATCATTCACTAGCGGCAAATGCGATTTAGTTATAAATCCGAACTGTGCTGACACGGCCTTTGTGCTAGCCCGATTTAATTTAACCTCCACATTTCAACTTAAGTTGATGTATATCTATCAAATCTACTCACTGATCTGATTTGACAGACGGATAAGCAAAGTCGAACTGAGATACGTTTCAATTCGACTTTTGCTATCACAAGAGGATTGTGCCAGTATACGTTCTTTTGATTTCTTAATCAACTTGCCCAACGGAAAGCGTTGATAACCTTTGTTCAAGTGGTTTTTCAATGTCTTGCAGTGTACCTGAAGATGTCATTGAAGGGTTGCTACTTGTATTTTTCTTTTACTTTTTTTAATGTCCATGACCATTTTTTTTTTTAAGTCCGCTTGGTTCTCTGATAGTTTTACGGAATAAAGAATGGATTTAATTCCAATGAAATGCTTATGGGAAAAGCATTTAATTCAGAATGACATGTCTCTTGATATTTGCTGAGATTGAAAAGTAAAAAAGAAGTGATATAGGGAAGTATATGTCAGCCTATAATCGTAAAGGCTCTGCTGTTTTTTGTTTTGTTTTTCTTTCCTTTTTTCTTATAAGTGCTAAACTTTGCCTTTTAGGAAAAGCGTCCATACTTTAAGTATAAAGCAGAACATAAAAACTTAAAGACTTCATGTCTCTGTTAACTATGGGGATAGACCCCAACACATCTTTATTGACATTAATTTTATATATGCCTTGTCGACGTTGATTACAATACGCAAAATGCATCTCCTATAAAAGGGGTCAGACGTCCAACAAAAAGGTGTGTACTGGATATGACTGGATATAAGCCTCTGTTGTTGAGGCTTCAGTTCTGAAGATATGAGGCATGTTAACTATTAATTCATTGCAATTACTTCAATTCCAACTATGACGTAGAGTAGTAGTACGAGTTAAATCCTGTCTATGGATCAAAAAGGTCGATTTAGAAATTATTCATATTTGATAGGAATATTGGATATGATATAACCGTTGCACAAAGAAATGCCAGACACCACAGAAAACATTTAAACATAAACGTAAGATATACACAGTAACCACACCTCTTAGTAAAACGTTGACATATCATTAAATCAATTATTACATCAATCAATCAACCAACTGAGGTCAGTCGTCTGGGGCTGTAGAATACACCAACAACATTTTTTCAGAGGGGTTTGACCCCATTCCCGAAACGACTGACTGAGATGACAGTAAACTACCTGATGTTCAGGCCAGAATCTTGGACATTTGGCGAATGAGGAGTACGTTTTCACTGCCATTACTCCCAGGTCCACTTTGACCCGGAGTTGTAGCACATGGAAGGGTTCTATCTATGGGTAAAATAGACCTGTGTGACATTTAAACTGTGTCAAGACAAATGCTTTAAGGTAAATTGAATTGTTAAAAATCGAACTGTTTAATCATTTAATTGTGTATAAACAAAAGATTGATGTTTCATTGAATTGTTAGTGATAGAGAGTAATACTTCGATCTATTCAACTGTGTGCAAACGAGTATCAAAGCGCGATACTTGAAAATCTTTAAATTTAATTATTGGTATTACATATCGATACTTTTAACCATTTACCTGTGTGCAAATGAATGAATAGAGCTGAAGAGAATCATTTCTTTTAAAAAGCAAAACTTGTTAACCTGTTTCTTTGTAGCAAACTAATCTTATATGGCCATGTGCAGTATCATAACGACACAATAAATAAACAGAAGCTGGAAGACTCTTTAGAAAAATATATCCCTCTCAATTTATTTGCAAGGTTCGAAAAGGTTGTATGGGGTTCTACTGTGAGAGGGAGCTGGAGACTTAACATAAACTGTACTATTTTGACCCCACTCTTATGGCCGTCAGCGTTGTGTCTTTCTCGTTTTCCAGCACTGCACAACCGGAGGCCCTGGGGCCCAGCTCTCTGCTGGATGATGGCTTTCTTTACTGCATCTTATCAGCAACTTCTCTGTGCCCCAACTCAATCGGGGGCCCCGAACCCCTTCGTCATGGTGTGGCTTTCCCTACCACATATCGTCTATAACGCCGTCCGATCTCTAACTGCAACTGTCTGACTTCTGTCTTGACTGAGTTATATAATAGTTCAACGCCCACTCAGTCGCCTACTCGATTTTTGGAATCGCATGTTGGATCGTCATCAAGCGGAAATAACTGTCATGCAGTTCACAGGTCACTCTCTTCCGATGCATCAGTCTATGAGTGTACCATGGGAATTTTTTACCTCGTTCCATTTCATCAGCCAATTTCAGCCCACGCGATTTCCTCTCATCACTGCCAAAAGAATGTGTAACTTCCTTCCGGTACATCACTTTGAATGGCATTTTTGGCCGGGTCGAAGGTCAAAATACCACACTAATGAATAATATTGCATAGAAATATTATTGTTCGATAGGAATAATTAAAACTATTTTGCTGGAAGAAACAATTGCGTTACTCGTGTGCAAACTAATTAGAAGTATCGCATTAAAAAATGAAATTACTTAAATACTATTGACCTACAAATAATATATGTATATCCATTTAAACGTATGCAATAATAATTAATTTAAATGTGTGTGAAAACAAAATCAACTTCGGCTCGTTTTAAAATGTCATCAACAAAATGGGCTGAGAGATAATATATTGATCTCTCTAGCGAGGGAAGTAAAAGAGTTGACATTAGCGTAATGCAAGGCACTTCATATGAATCGAGGTCTCAGTAGCTGTTAAGCGGATATATGTAAACAATAACAATTGCGATTCATAACCGTTTAAATTTCCTTCGCTTGAGCCAGTTTCCTCGTGGCTGAGTTGTAGAATCTTGGATTGGCGGGTTTCGATCTCAGCTTCGGGAATCTAACTTGTCTAGCTCACACTGAAGAGTTCTGAGAGAATGAAACAGATCTGGCTATGGATGACAGTATATATATATATATATATATATATATATATATATATATATATATATATATATATATATGAAAATAATCTCGTCCAGGGTTTGAACTCGTGTTGCCGTGTCCGTTTCACTACAAAGGTATCCATTACACCACGAACGCCCTATCTATGTCTCTGTCTCTCTGTCTCTGTCTCTCTCTTTATATGTATATATATAAATATATATATTATTCCTATATATATATATATATATATATATATATTCCTCTAGAGAAGGAAGCAAATGGGTTGCCATTAGCGTAATGCAAGGCGCTTCATATGAATCGAGGTCTCGGTAGCCGTTAAGGGGATATATGTAAACAATAACAATTGTGATACATAACCGTTTGAATTTCCTTCGCTTGCGCTGGGCTCCACGTGGCCGAGTGGAAGAATCTTGGATTGGCGTTTGAGTCAACCGGCTTTCGATCCCAGCTTCGGGAATCTAGCCTGTCTACCCACACTGAAGAGTTCTGATAGAAAGAATCAGATCTGTCTGAGGATGACAATATATCAGACCTAACCGATAAAATGAAACGCAGTTTCTTCCAGGCAGCGGTCGTATCGATACTGCTGTATGGATGCACTACATGGACGCTAACAAAACGGCTGGAGAAGAAGCTAGACAGCAAATACACAAGAATGATGCGAGCATTCTTGAACAAGTCCTGACGGCAACACCCCACATGACACCAACTATACGGCCACCTGCCTCCTATCACAAAAACTAGTTAGACGAACCAAACATGCAGGACACTGCTGGAGAAGCAGGGACGTGCTCATAAGTGATGTACTCCTAGGGACCCCAACATATGGCCGGGCAAAAGCAGGACGACCAGCACGAACATACATTCTGCAGCTATGTGAGGATACGGGATGTAGCCCTGAAGACCTGCCAGAGGCGATGAACGATAGGGAAAAGTGGCGAGAGAGGGTCAGGGATATCCGTGCTAACGGCTCGACATGATGATCATGATGATGATGATATATAAACCCAACCAAACAAACAAAGTAATAAAAAAAACTTCTATAATACCAAAACAGTTTATATGTGAATAGAATTATAATTACAATAAGGGGAGTTCCTGTAGCGATATGGCTAAAGTGCAGGCTTGTAGCTTCAAAGAGATTTGAACTTCCGTTCAATTTCGTTCATGTCCGAACTTATACCTTGGAGAAAGATGCGAATACTTTTATCCTCTCGGCTTTGGGCCAGATAGTGACACGGCTGTTCTTTTACAAGGAAGGCTTGCACATTAAATAGCCCATAATGATTGAAATGTGATTAAGCAAAGAAACCAAAAAAAAACAAAAATCACCATGTTAATGAACTGATATCAGCGACAGGTTAGTTAGACATCGATTTACAATAGGTGCCTTATGGTGATAATCTATTTATTATTTAACTCTATTTAGTTTGGTATATATTAGGTCCCAATACTGCAACTTGTGGGGGGGTCACAAACTACACTCAAGGCCTATCTATTCAGTTCTTCACCCAATTCCCTAATTGCCAATATCATTTGGAGAAGAACAACCTGTCTGACTTTCCTTGTCTGTCAGCTTTATCTGAAAATATTGATATGACTGTCTGCAGTTCATCGACGACCTTCACTTTTGGCGAGGAAGCCGTTTTGCTGACATGAAATCCCAATTGGCTAAGGTGTATGAAAGCATAGACTTTAAGCTGTATCTGAACACGATAACTGATATATAATAAGTGCTATAATTCTATTTGAAAGCATTAAAGCAAACAGAATAATGAAATTTGTAGTGCAAAGGAAGATTTTTCTCTGTTGAAAATTACTTTTTGTCAAAACGCCATTTATAGCAACAAATTCCCCTAAAATGGTCAGTTTTTTTAGCGTTATGTCCTGGAAGAAAATATGTGATCAAGCTGTGATAAAATTGTCCACGGAAACTTCAACAGTTTCAGATGAAAAATACTTAACTTTTAACGACTATTTCAAATTTAGAACAATAAGAATCTTGTATAGGGATACCGATGGCACTGTGGCTAAAGCGCTGAACTGTGAAATCATAGAAATCGTGTTCGAACTCCAGTCTCATTGTTACGTTGATGTTTGTAATGATACTCTAGGGAAAAGTCTGACCCCCAAATTAAACACATGATCTATGGGTTGAATAATAACACTACTGTTCTTCTTCAAGATTGGATTTGGCATTAAATAACCCACAAAGTTTGATACGATTTAAACAAAAGAACTGCCTCAAAATAAGATAATAATGCATATCAATAGAAATTTTGATTTAAATATGTTATTAAGTAAAGAAATAAAAAAATTCTGGGTCGGCAAAATCACGGATAAACCAAAAAATGTTGGTTTTCATACAGCGTTTGGATCATCACAAGCAAAACTTTCGAGCAATTCCGTTTGATTATCTTATAGAATGAAAAAAAACAACATTATATCATAGGATTAACTTTAAGCATTGATGGAAAATCAGAAAAAAATTATAAAGATATCGTGTCATCATATGACTATATTTTTGTATTCTTCTGAACCTTGACCTTTGGCGAAACATGTTAATTTGAATTTTTTCATAATTTTCTATATGTTTATAAAGTTCTATAAATTTCTATATTTATTGTTAACCTCATTTGCCTTTACACAAAATGGGCATCTCATGGCGTAAAATGGTTTACAATATCTCAGAAGACCATTATTAGTTTTATTCTTTAGGGTTTCCCGTACATTTCTCATGCTAACATTACCTCAGGATTGTAAGTATAACATTAGAAGTTGTATGCAAACAGATATTTAACCTTCTTGAATCAATCTGAAGAATTCATTTTGTATTTATTATCCACTCCCCCACTTTCTCTCTCTCTCTCTCTCTCTCTCTCGTCCTATCAGCGCAACTTAAAATAATCTGACTATATCACTTACATAGACTTAATCCACTGCCAAAAAGAGCAAATTTGTACAATGTTTGATGGCACTGGAATAAAATAACTCACGAAGGCTGATATTCTATAAAACTAATAAGAAACTGAAACCAAAAGAAACGATGAACATGATTCCATAACCTATAGGGATAAAATAACCCTTGGGAGATTGATATGTCGTTAAAGTCAATCAGCCAACTAATAAGTCCCTCTCTCTCATTAACTATCTTTCTCTCAGTTTCTCTTCTTCATCTACTTCATCCACAGATAAACTCAAGGATAATCTTGCCCAGTCAACTGGGGCTGTAGAATACACTGACTGCACCTCTGCAGAGGGGTACCCCCCCTTAACGAGTGTCCTGGATATGACACTAAACAATCTGATGGTGAGGTTCCAGCAGTGCTTGAGCTTTGGGGAATGCGGAGTACCCCTTCATTGCCATCACTCCCAGGTTCACTCAAGCCCGGAGTGGTAGCACCTGATAGGACCCTATCTATGGGTTAAATAGAACTAAAAGCATACTTATGCTAAACTGAATTGTTTTAGTAAACTGAATAGCTTGAAATAGAAACGTTTTTGACAATTAAACCGTACTTATACTTAAACTGCGTGCTTATTCTTAACATAATTATTTGAAATAGAACTGTTTTTGACATTAAAACTGTATTTACACTTAACTGAATTGTTACGTATAACTGCTTGACTAGTTTTAAATGGAAATATTTTTGACAATTAAACTGAGTACTTATGCCAAAGTGAATTGTTTTAAATAGAACTGATCATTTACATGAAAATGGATTTGGCGTTAAATAACCTACAAAGGTTGATATGCCATAAAACAAAACAAACTAAACCAAACCAATCAATGATAATCGATTACGTTCCTATATACATATCCACTGTCTTTCGTATTATATTGCTGAACACTGTAATGTAGCAGACCATTGCTAGTGATTTAGATTCTCCAGAAATGCAGCTAATTTCTGACAGTGTGGTAAAATTTACCTTAGTAAGAGTCAATATGATTTTACCGCCAAATTTCATTTTCTTTAATCTACCCTTAAATAAACATTGATTCATGAGAAGTTTTTTTTGCAGTCTGATTAAAACTTACGTCGAGAACAGCTGTAATTTGTTGAGGGAAGATATTTGCTCGAATTATTTGTAAGAACTCTTGATGTTGACAAATTAAACCGTTAGATTAGAGGTGATGATTTTCTTTTGTTCAGGTTTAGATCTTAACTTGATAAAGCCGCTGGATGTAAGAAAATGAGACTGTCAACACATTCTCCCTTGACTTAATATTTATATTTAATGATAATGGATTTCTCTGATTATATAATGAGCAATGAGGTCTGAGAAAATTAACCCGGAACAACAGATATGCACGCATACGGGGGCAAACGTTCACACACCTACAGAAGGTCACAAATGCATATCAGTGCACCAATAATGTCCAAACAAGCAAAAAAATCATTCATTTTATCGAAATATTTATTTTGCGACTGAAAATATTTGCTGGTTATTCACTCAACTCATTGGAGAATATATATAACAAAGAATGCTAATTAAAAAAAATCTTTCTACCCCACCCCATATATATATATATATATATATATATATATATATATATATATATATACCACATTTTCTCCGTTAAATATGTCCGAATAAATGAGATAGACACTTCTCTTCAGCCTTTTATTCATAGTTACTTTGTTCAAGTCCTCGAAGAAGTAGTTTGACATTTGAATTGAATGAATTCAAAAAGGCGCCATATTTTCCCCAAGTACTTTTGGCGCCAACTCATGCCATCTTAAGGAGAGCGAACATTGAAATGAGGGACACAGTGACGAGACGTATGCATTTATATATATAGTAGTATGAAGAACAAACGAAAGAGGAATATATATATATATATATATATATATATATATATATATATATATATATATATATATATATATATATATAATAAAAAGTTAAGGTTTAAAGCTTTTTTAATCCGTAAAATGTTTAGTTCTCTCGATGGATAAAAAATGCCAGGCGATATAAAAATAATATTAAAGAAAAAATAAGATCACAGTAAAAAAAGAAAAAAATCACGACTCAGAGTTTCACACTGTTTGACAACTCTTTGGTGAATCTTTATTCATCATGTTTGACGTCATGGATATTAGCTCAACTGAATACCAACTTAGAATCAACGCCGTGAAACTCTGGGTCGTGTTTCTTTTTACCTATATATATATATATATATATATATAGTCATTTACTTGATCTGGACTACAATAAATGTTGGAGGTATTCCGACTCTCTTGGCAAGTGTTTCTGTCTTAAGTATACATGCATTAAGACTATTTCGACACCCGTGTTTACTTTCTTTCTTATTTATCTTGTCTGCTTGGTTTGTGGTTAATAAAATCAGAGTTAAAGCTTGACCTTTTAGCGTTATAGCCATCAGACTCTTGTAGTTGTTAGAGAAAATTGTAAAAAAAAGAACCTACAGATATATTGAGGAGATTGATTTTTGTATTGACAAGGTACAATCATGGCTTGTGGCCATTTCAACTCAACAGACATTGGCTGTTTATTCTTTATTTTTTTTCTGCTATTGTTGGTATCTTTTGTTTATCTTTTAACGCACCACGTGATCATGTTTTAAGATCTATGTGTGACTGTTTCTTCTTATTTCCTTCGATTCGCAAGTGACTGTGGGATGTCATGACCATCTTTCAAGTACAAGAATATTAAAAATGTAGAGTTTTTGAGTGCTATATTTCAGATCATCTAGATAGATAGTAACAAGATTTAATAGATGAATAGAGACATATATATATATATATATATATATATATATATATATATATATATATAGATATATATATATATATATATATATATAGAGAGAGAGAGAGAGACGTAGAGAGAGAGTTACAGAGATAAATTGATAGCTTAAAGAATGTAACACATTAAGATACATAGATAGAGAGAAAATACTTAGTCGAATGCATAGCTAGCTTGCAAGATAGATCAAGCGATAAAAAATAAATGTGATAGATAGATAGATAGATAGATATTAAACTGAGATAGATAGATAGATAGATAGATAGATAGATAGATAGATAGATAGATAAATACTGACATAGATAACAAGATAAAAAGAAAGAAATGAATGCCCGCAATATATATATATATATATATATATATATATATATATATATATATATATATATATATATATATATATTGGCTACTCTGGGTTGATTTTTAGAATAGACATGTTCACAGACCGGTTTTCTTTTACAGTTTGTTTGGGGTGGTGGGAAAATATTGTCTTTTTGTTTTCTTCTCTTTTCTTTACCAATGTCTTCAAGTTTTACTTCTAACAAAATTATTTTCTTTTTCAAGCAACTTTTTGGACAGTTTTGAGTATTTAAATATATGCAAAAATAGAAAATACAGTTTTTCACTTTTTTAGAAAAAGTATTGCTTTGAAAATAAAATGAATTCAAATGATTTCTCAAAATCATTTGAAGTCACCTTTCCATTAAGTACAATGATTTAACTAGTGGCGTGTAAATGTTTTTCTTACTGATTTAATCTTCAGAATAGACATGTATTGACATTCAAGTTTTTCTGTGATATCAGCAGGATCGATGATGATGATGATGATGATGATGAGAATGATGATAAGGATAGATTGATCGATATATATATATATATATATATATATGTGTGTGTGTGTGTGTGTGTGTGTGTGTGTATGTGTGTGTGTGTACGTGTGTGTGTGTGTTAATAACAATGTCTCTCTCTCTCTATCTTTCTCTCTTTATATATATATATATATATATATATATATATATATATATATATATATATATATATATAAAGTCTAGGAGGGAGAGAGACGCAGAGACAAAGAGAGAAACTTGAGAGAGTAAAATATACATAGATAAACAATAACATACTAAGATAGATAGACAGATAGACAGAGAGAATGAAAGAAACATACTGATATACATATATATACACACACACACACACACACACACACACACATATATATATATATATATATATATATATGTATCAAAAGAGGGAGAAAGAAAGGCACCGATAGCTCGACAAAAGTCACATGTATTTAAATGGGAATTTTTATGCCCATATTATTTATACATTTTCCTTCAACATATATATTTTTTTGAATATGCGTGTGTATTTATGTGTGTATATGTTCGCGTGTAAACACGTACAATGATGTATTAAGTGGAGAGATGCCATTCCACTAAATTGCTGTGTGTATATTCAGAAGAAATTTAGGTTTATGCTTAAAATAGTTGACATTTATATCTGGCGTCTTTAATAAACTCTCGATTTGTCTTTCGTATGTTTTGACGAATGCATTTATTTTGATATGTTCAAGGCTGTATCAAAAGAAAATAGAATATAAACAAGTCTGTTTACCTACGTTTGAGTATATATTTTATGGGAGTTAGTGGGGATAGCATGCCATGCTTATGTCCAGGCCTGCTTATGGCGCATCTGAGAGTCACAAGTGGAGTCCTATTGAAAAATGTTTGATTTTCTGGAATTTCGGAAGATATTTGAGTTTACTGATTTTGAAAATCCTTGCAATAACATTGTAACCAATAACTTTGGATAATAGAATGTGCTGAAAGTTAAATAAATAAAAACATGTATTTTTGTTGTTGAAATTGAGAAGTATTAAACCAAACAAAGAGTTACTTAAATTTCTGGAAAAAAGATATTCCACATAATGTCGAAACAGAAGCATTCACACTATTGAATTGAGTGCGATTGAAATTTTCATTAAAGTTATCGGGTTTAAAAAGCAGTACCTGAATACGACTAGAGGGCATCAGCCGAAACGTTTAATTAACAATCAATCATCTCAAAAAAAAAAAAATTCTCGGTAAGTTTCAAAACCTTTAAAACTGTTTTTTCTTTGTCTGATCTGATAGTGTTATTTTTGCAAAAGTATTGTAGGCGGTAACAATACAGGAATTATTTACACTTGTACCCTGTTTTGGTTAACGGAATCAGAACAGGCGACCCCATAGGATTCATTAAGAGAAGCAGTTCAAAGTTCCCTCTAGGTTCCTGAGTTTGACAATCACCTGAAAAAGGCCGGAGGACATATCTGCCAAGACGTTGTGAAAATAACTATAAAGATGAACACAATACTCCGAAAACCCTTAATGATGAAAAAAAGTTTTTTTTCAAAACTGTATTTGTAAAAAATTGGACCTTCTATGTTGAAAAAATGAAACTCATAAAAATTACTTGATGGAATATAACAAACTTTTTCATGGAAAGGGATGAAACAAAAATAATCATTAATAAGTTTCATTGGAAGGAAACTTTACTACAGTCAATTCAATTGGAATATTTCCCACACTTTTCATTATAAAAATGGTTTTCGTATTTATTCGATTGATTATTATTTCTTGTAATACATTCAGCTAAATACAGAAAAACAATTTTTGCTCATCAGAAAAAGATAATTGTCATTTTTTCAAATTTTCAAATATATTTGAACGTTCCTTATAAAATTTATGATCCCAAGATGTACAGTGTTGGCAATGTTTAACATAAAAAGTATCAATATCTGGATTTTGATTTAAAAGTAAAGATGTTTACTCAATATTTAATTTGTCAATGCACTCTTGGACATCGGTAAAATAGGTGCCCCTTTATCCTTTACAAACTTTACGAAATTCTTTTTCTAATGTATTAATTACTATATTACCTGCGTGGGCAATTTGACGTTGATACATTCGAAAAATAATTTTCAAATATATTTTTTATGTTAGTTTTGGGGTTTATTGTTAAAAAAGACTTGAAATGACATTACATAATCTTTTAATCGTATAACGATTTAATCAAGTAGGCGCCTCTGGTGGTGTAATGGTTAGCAAGCTCGACTAGCAAACCTACACGAGTGAGTTCGAGTCTCATTGGGTGCCCCTTTCATATGGCCTTGAGCCATATCTGAGCTAAAAGCTTAGTAAATTTCCATAACGATTTAATCAAGTAACTCAAATTCTGGCAATTGTCAACACAAAACCAGCTATTGTCTGACTCTTTTATTCTCTTCTTGGCAATACCTCCCCGCTCCCATTTATAGGCAGAAGATGTGGTTTTACACGATGCTTGAGGCATCCATGAAGAGAAATTCCAAGGATGGAGGGATTTAGCCATTTTAGAGACTATTTCTTGTGGTGGGGCAATCAACCGCTGACCACATTAAACTTGACCTTCTTATTTCAAGATCAATGCCAAACTTGAGTATAGACATAAATAAACAATTTCGAAGAATGTAGAAAAATGACTGAACGGCATTTTGTTCGAAATGAATATATATTTTTTAATATTCGATTTACGTAAACGTAACTTAAATGGATTTTTCATTAATTTTCTAATAAAAATATGACATTTCGGGTTTAATGGAAAATTTCAAAAATTTAATTATACATCAATATTTGATTATTTCATCTAAATGAAAAACACAACTAATAAAAGTAGGATTAAATAAATGTATTCGTTAATTATGAATATAACAAATATTAGATAAAAAATATTAACTTAACTTTGAAAAATAATAATGGTAATTTATTTTTAACAAATTTCGAAGGATGGAATTACGCATTGGAAAAGTTATTCGAAAAGACCATGTTAAAATGTTGACATTAACTCTCTGTAGCCGATTCGTGTCATTATTTCTTTAATTTTAAAAAGTAAATCCATACAGTTCCTTCAATAACAAAAAGAAAATATGATAAAAAGAATCATACTTTTAACCTTTTCAAACAAATATACAAGGCGTAAAAAATACAATATTTTCGTGAAGAGAAAGTGTTTGCTTTTTTTCAATAACACTGAATAAAGTTTCAACAGAAAATATGTTATAATAAACTTTAGAATTTTTATAGAAAAATATCAAGTCATTGACTCTTACACGAGCTTTTTTATCATTCTTTTTTAAAACTTTATTAGAACCTGGAAAAAACGACTGGTTAATTTTCTCCCCATTCACAGCGATTTACAATATGAAAACAAAATATTGAATTAAATTTTAAGAATCTAATAATAATTAGATATCATTAACTTCATGTAAGAACACTTTTTAAACATCTTTTTCATTCATTTTTTATACTAAAATATTATATTTGTTTCAATTTGATAAAAACACAAATTATTTATAAAAGAATTATATTTTACCAATGAATAATTCTAATGAATAACAATATTAAAGAAGAATATGAAAATAGAATTTAGGTCATTGAACAATAAATGCATTTGATTTTGATTTTATTAAATAATTTTCGTAGTAAAACAGAAGAGTGTAAATAAGTCTTGGGCGAAATCTAAACCTTACGAAAGAAACGAAGCGATTTTGCTTTTTTAGAATTTTAATGAATTTGTTCAAGAATTTTAATGAATTTGTGTGAAAATGTTTAAAATATTTTAAAAGAGAAAACAAATAATAAAGTTTGATTTAAAAATCTTAAATAAGAATAAAATTCAAAGTAATAAGAAAACAAGATTCCCAATTTTGCTAAGTGAATTAAAGACTCAAAAGTTTGTATTCACAGTCGCCAAAAAGTCATAATTCAATTTAAAAAATATCTTATTCTTACTTCAATAAAATAATTTAAATGATATTTCAAATATAAAGGAAACTTTTGTTGAATTCCTTAAGCTAACAATTCCTGTATTGTTAGCTTAAACTGAAGATAGAATGTTTCTGAAATCACCATTCAGTTATGTCACTTCTGTTCACTATGACTCGGCTACTAATATAGAACGGTCTGGTGCATTGACAATCTCAAATGCCTTGAGAAGGGTTTTTATTTGGTGTGATGTTTGATTGAATCTGATTGATTTCTCTCTATAATCATATTAAATAGGTAAAATGAAAGAGAAGTTATAAGATACTTTAAACTTGTTTTCAATCCATTGCAGAAGTCGATCCATCTTCATTTTGTTGGCCTTAAAGGTTTATTCGTCCGATATGTATAACTTAAACAGCTTTATCAGATAATATCAATTAAAAAAAACAACAACAACAATTGTCCGATATATAAATGTAATTTCGGGTTTGAGCAAACAGGAGGGAAGAGAGACTACACATTTCTTGCCAACAGTTCTAAGATTTACTCCAAGTATCTAGTTTGTATTTTTGTATAGTTGACTCAACATCATATACCCGACACTCACGCGCATATATATATATATATATATATATATATATATATATATATATATATACATATATATATATATATATATGAAGGGTTGTTGTCTTTTGGCAAATCCATAGTTAAGCCAAACCTAGTAGGGGAAATTGACTCCGAAATCAAAAACTGGATAAGGAATAAACAGCATCAAGCCCCTGCCTTTTTGTAGTCTTGAGAAGATACTCTAGTTTGAATAGTCCTCAGTTATCTGGTTATGCTTATCACGGAGCTGTTGTTTTGAAGACGTGAGTGTGCCATAAGTGTAATACAGGCATATGTCACTATGTCGTATATTGAACCGCTGGACAAAAAAAAAGAAATCGTAGATATATAAAAATATAATTTATATTTTTATTCTTCGACGGCGGCGTTTGTATGGAGTAGGAATATAGTCAGAGAAAGATTGCACATATCTTTTTTCTGTGGCGGGGACTCTTTTTGTGAAGTCGTGCGACAGCCGGGAACATACACGGGGGAGTTGACATGTTTGCTTGAGTGACCAGCGGGTCTCTGTCTCAGTCCAAAATTTCAGACCTTATACCGTCTTTCAACTCCGACGTGGAAATATGAACCCGCTTCTTCGCTTACATATTTTCTGTTTGTGGGTGGTTATCGGAACTTATATAATTCCGTTTTTTTTCGGGTAATTTGTTGATCTTATCCGCACACGGAAATATCTGTCTCTCTATCCATCGGCAATAAACCATATTCTCGCCATCATCTTTTATATTTCTCTTTCCTGCAAAAACACTTTGTTGATGTTATCTTGCGACCGAATTGAATCTGCTAAGTTCATTCACGTCGCCAGCTAAGTCAATCTTTTACAACGATAATTCAACAGCTTACATATATCTTGCTAACTTACCATCATGCTCATTTTTCACAAGTTCTATTAGGTGTTACTCTCGATGTTTCAGTTGTAATTTACCTTGTAAAAGTTCCTGTCATGTATTAATATTTAGCTGTTTTATATATATATATATATATATATATATATATATATATATATATATATAGAGAGAGAGAGAGAGAGAGAGAGAGAGAGAGAGTAAATAGCATGGAAACAGATTTCATGGTTCTGAGTGACAGTCAGTTTCTCGCCAATGCCAACATTAGAATACTATCTATTCTGGAGTCTCTTCTGCAGGTAACTCATTGCTATTTCTGGTGTGGGATGTAAAATACATGCTAAGATACAATATTCAATTGATCCAAATTACCCAATGAGCAGTTTATGTGAAATGAAATAATCTCTTTAATATCTAAAGCTAAATAAAACGGACAATCATCTTAAGTTATATAAATTCTAACAACTCTTCGACTGCTTCAAGTCGAGATCGAAACCCCAGAGCCATGGACATTCTCAGCGCAAGCGAAGGAATTTTTTGCATATGTATATTTTATTACATATACGTTATCCGCTATCGGAGTGCTCAATTCATTCTAAGAGCTAAGCCTTTCAGCGTAATTGGTAGTCGGCACATTCCCCACGAGTTCTCAACCCAAGCAGGGCTCCATACACCCGCCGATAGACTCTTTCGCTCTATCCCTATTCTTCAGTGTCGTCAGACCCACGAGATGATTCAAACCGAGATTGAAACGTGGTTGGTCGTATATATATATATATATATATATATATGTGTGTGTGTGTGTGTGTGTGTGTGTGTGTGTGTGTGTGTGTGTGTGTCTCGTTGAAAAAGAGAAAGGTTGATATGATGATCCATGGGCGAAAAATAGTCACAATATGCTGTTAATTCAGTGTGCCCTGTATTCTAACTAAAGTCAGTAGTCGCTCTATCTCCGAAATTGAGTACTCGTTTCATAGCTCTTTTGTACATACTTCATAATTAAAGCATATTGATTTTATAGTAATAAAATGAACCACAAACCTTTCTGTAAAAAAACATTTACTATTCACAAACAATAAAACTAAGTCGTCGTTCTGAGAAGGATACAATTCAAGCTTAGTTGTTCAAAATGAAGTAAGCCAGTTTTTCTTCAACAAAAATTGCATTACCAAGACTGAAAAACCCAGTTTACCTTACAATTTTTTGATAGCTGGGGAGTAAGAAGTGGATTCATGCCTTCCCCAGTGACTGATTCCTTGGCTTTGTTATATGGCATATCGACCTTTGTACGTAAATCAGTGTAAATACGGTTTATATATATATATGTGTGTGTGTGTGTGTGTGTGTGTGTGTGTGTGTGTGTGTGTGTGTGTGTGTGTGTGAAGAAAAATTGATAACGAGGTAATCCAAGTAGAAGGAGAGGTTTATTGAGAAGCAAAGTCGACACTATAGCGTTTCGGTTCTTGTGAACCATCATCAGGGCTATTAGGGATGATATTAGTGATGTTAAATCAACGATGGGTGTTTAAAAATTCAAAATAGAAAAACCTAGGGAAATTTTGTATAATAAGATAGAGTAAGCCGTTTAATTAGTAAATCAGTGTTCATTGTTTTAAATTACGTCATTTGACTTATTAGGAATTTTGTATTGAATTTATGTTCGGTTTGTTTATCTAGAAAGATTTCGAATCAAACGAAAGAAAAAGAAATGCAAAAAGAAAAAGAAAGCATAAAATTATGATATATGTGGAATATATATACATACATATATATATATATATATATATATATATATATATATATATATATATATATATATATATATATATATATAGGATTGGTAAATTAGTAGTTTGTTGGCTACCATTTCTAAATAAGCCAGGTCACATTTGTTTGCACACAATTAAATGTCAAAGAGTATTTTTATTAATTTTTTGCACATGTTTAAATGGTTTCAAGTATTGCTAATTCTTGTGTACACATATAAATGTTTTCAGCACAAATAATTCCTATTAAAAGATTAAACAGTTCTATCTTACCCATATCTGGCACCGTAACACTCCTGGAAAGAGTGGACCTGGGAGTAATCACTATGAATGTATACTTCACATTTCCCAAAGCTCCAGGACTGGAACCATAACATTAGATGGTTTAGTTTCCTACCCAGGACACAAGTTTGTGGGGTTACCCCCCTGCAGAATCGATGTTTTTTACAGCGCTAACCTAAGACATTAGTACAAACTGTAACAACAACCTCGCCCAGGATTTGAATTCCATTTCTTTCGACGATAAATATTTTGCTGATCGCCACTAAAGTTTGTTTATTTAAATCGTATTAGTTTGAATATAAAATAATTCAATGGTTAACTGAATTACGTTTTATGGAACTTTATTTTGAATGATACAATTTCTTGATATTACGGAAAAAAACCATAAATTCTAATTAGAAACTTTAATTACTTCCTTAATAGCAACAACTGTATATAAAGGATCTGTTTTTACGCTTCACGTTGTCCATATCTAAGATTACACAGATCAAGCCACAAAGCATGGACAAGAATTAAAATTACCACCCAATTTATTTATTCATTAAATTTATTTCATTGTTGCCGAAATAAACCACGTTAAACTTTTAAGAAATAATATGAGCATCAGAAAAATACCAAATGCTTTTCCTTTGGTTTCTCATTTCTAAAAAATACGCTATCAGTATTGATATAAATTGGCAGGTCATTATAGGTCATATTATTCTATGATTTCCCCATCAAACAAAAAAACGTTCTGTTGATAAGGTTGTAACAAATTAAGTCATCGTAAGATTTGCTTTGTATGGGCTTCCATACTTCAAATTTCGATTATATCCTAAGATTAATGCAGGTCTTATCAGCAAAGTTTCAATTTTGACATGATGACGTCGTACGTTCGAGTTTGTCTCTCTCCTCAGTTTAATAGTGGATATATTCTGCTTTCAATGTTGATTTCTCCCCGTTTATTTTCCTTGAATGAATGGATCATTGAATATTTTGTAGATTTGTTTGATATTCATTCTTACATCTATCAACCATATTGGTTATGGCTTTTTCGAAAACTATGAATGCATTATTCGTGTACGGTGATGAAATGTTGATAAAGAAATGGATAAATAAATTGTTTTCTTTTTTATTTTAAAGTTAACCAGACATCATTGGAAATTTTGAAAATATGAGATGAAATCTGGCTTTGTTTGGCAATTGAACAAAAAAAAAAAGAACAAAATATCCTGTTTATATAGAAAAGAAAACAAATATTTAGCATCTTAAATATTTGGTGTTGTTTATTTTTCATCTGATTTTTTTTCTTTTTCTCATTCTTTCGTAATTTGTTGCAAATCCAACTGAAAAAAATATTTTTCTTGCATATTAAACTTAAAATTAGAATGTAAACAACGGTCTCAGCTGATTTTCCTTAAAGTTTAAAGTTTGTTGCTGTTAATTATTGACAAGAAGATTTCAAATGATTGTTGGATTTTTATGACATGCCAAAGCTTATGGGTTTATTTTATGGTTAGAGATTAGGGAATCGCGTATATTGTATGTTTATATTATTTTATTTTTGTATAGTTATTTTAAGATTTTATTTTTAATATTTTGCTTAAACGAAATATCAAAATCCTCTGGGATATTTTTTAAATAATTACATTGCTTGGTACTGGTCATAGTTACATCTATAATTTTTGGTAAAATCTTATTTCTCTCAAGAAGGACCAAGTTTTATTAATGTCGGCATCTTCAAATTAGTCGTTCATATTGTTTGTACTGATCCCAAAAGAATATATTAAGCTAGCTGCAACCAATAAATGAATTTCCACAATAATCAATTTCTAGGCAATTATTGACTAGAATATTTCTTTTTCAATCGCACAGTTTAATCTTATTAGGGGTTTTAATTTACTAAGCTTTGTGCTTAGATGTAGCACAAGACCATATGAATGAGGGACCTACTTAGACTCGAACTCACTCGTAAAGGTTTGCTAGTCTAACTTGCTTACCATTACATCACCAGAGGCGCCCCAATCTTATTAGTAGTAATATCATTTCTTTTTATAAATATACAACCAGCCCAGTTGCTTGGAACTGTAGAATACGTGGACAGCATCTCTGCAGAGGAATAAGACCCTACCAATGAGTGTCCTGATATATAACACTGAACAACCCGATGGTGAGATTCGAGTCCTAGAGGTTTGGAAAATGTGGCGTACCCCTTCACTGTCATTACACCCAGGTGCACTATGCCTCAGAGGAGTAATTGCTGTTAGGGGCCCATTTATGGATCAAAGAGAAATATTTAATCAATTTCGATACTTGAAACCCTTTACTTGTATTCAAACAAATCGCTTTTAAATTAAATTATTAGTATTACATCATAATACTTAGATCTTATGTCACATCCTGCTTGAACGGAAGGGTTGATAAATATATACGTAGCGATACTTTGAACCATTGAACTGTCAGTAAACGAAGGAATATTGTTGAATTGAATTAATTGTGATAAATAGCAATTCTTGGAACTAATAAATCGTATGAAAATAAAACTATTAGTGTTATATAGAATTATTTGAAACTATTTCACTGTGTGTCAACAAATGAGTTTTGCTCGTATAAAGATTATTACCAACTAATTATTCATTTACATATCATATATATTTGATATATATGTATAAACAAGATTTGCTATTAGATATTTTGCAAAGGTTGATATGCGGCACAACACAACCAATTATAAATATTTAACATTGTTCTTCGGGAAACATGAAAAAAGCCAAATGGATGTTCGATATATAAAACTGGTGATAAAGAAAATGTATTTAAGTCATCTTCAGCACAATTTTGAGTTATCTTGACTTAGAATTATCTATTATTTTCTTGTCCATGCATTCCGAGTAAAGTTTTCTATTGACTCCATTATATCATCAATTTGATTGATTAGAATAATCTGTTTAATAAGACGTTATATTTAAGAAAATGTACCTTCACTTACAAATTGGATTGGAAACAGCTTTATTCCCTAATTAGTGCCTTTTAAGTAAGTAGTACTGACAGATATTCTACCATAATGTTTTTCTTTTTCAGGTATATTTCCAAGAATGTATATATAATGGTTATTTAAGTAATAAAAATGTATTATTATATCTTGGGATATATATCACCGAGAAATAAACTGTTCAGTTATGAGTATTTAGCAAAATTCTCCACACGAATATGATGCGACACAAGGTCAATTTTCAAAAAGTTTGAATTCAAGGCTTTTCTTCTCCAACATTGGTTGCCATAACTAGATTACAGACACAAATGTGCCCTATTATTTACCGATTACTGAAGGGATAATAGTTGGATGCATACCTTTCCCAAGAATATAAGCGCTTTGGGAAATACAAAGAGCCTCATGCAGGATATGAACCAAAGTAACTATGTCCATCGCGAATGACGATAACCGTTACGGTGATGATATGGAGAATCATTCTAATGGGGACGAATCATCGAACAACCGATTAATTCTTCATGATAATTTTATCTAGAGTTCGAAATATTCTGTTATTTTCAAGTTGATATTTAAACCCACCCCCTTTTATTACAGACCATTGACATAAAATAAACAATAACAAATATTAGATTGAATCAATAACAAATATTCCCCTGAATCAAATATGAAATCCTGAAAAAAGATTTGGTATTTGATTCGGTGGAATTTGAACGCATCTTAACTTTCTCTTTGAGAAATAGAGAAAGTAAAGATGTATTCAAATTTGTTACAGTAAAAAAAAAAAATCTCTGGTGGCCAAAATTAAAGAATCTCAATCTTTCCTTCTCTCTTTGTTTTATGGTATTTCGACATTCGTGAGACATTTAATTCCAAAGTCATCCTTCATAACTTTCTTAAGTGTATTTGTCCCAAAGTCAACACAATAACGTGACTTGAGTTCGAACTCGCTAGCCACAATGTTACGACTTCAATAGTAAACTACTACTCCATGGTTTAGTCATAAATATATATGACTGCTTACAAAAAACAAATATGTTTTAATGTTTTTCGCCATATCAGTGAGGCTCAGAATCCGTCGATTGCATCCTTTTCAAAGTGAAAAATCCTTCATTAAAAATGGTATCCTGGCAGTGACACTAAACTGCATCTGATAATGAAGTTTCAGTCTTACACGTCTGAGGTTTATAGATTGCTCCTTCATTTCCATTACTGCCAAGTTTAATCAAACTCAGAGTGGTAGAATCTGTTAGGATCCAATCTATGGATCAAATAGGAAAATTAACAGACCGGGATGATAGTAATATGTACAAACTAAATAATTATCATTAATAGAATTATTAATATTACGAAGGCTTAAAAGTTACAGAAAATCATTGAAGATTTTAAACCATATAATAAAAAATTATTGTTGTTAAATAAGAATTGATGACATAATATAAGTAGGTACAAAGAAAATGATAATCAAGTAGGAATAGTCAATCTAAAACGTGTAACTGGGACTCCATTATTGATATCAGTATGTTCTTCTTCAAGGATAGCTTAAGAATTAAATAACCCAGAAAAGTTGACATGCAATTAAACAAAGAAACCGAACGAATCCAATCACTACTTACTGCTATGTTTATTTTATACTAAAATAACAACGTAATAACTATATCTCCCTCCCACCCAGTGTATCCCTCTTTCTGTTTCTCCCCTCCCTCTCTATCTCTCTCTACATACATATATATATATATATATATATATATATATATATACATACATATATATACATACATATATATATATACATACATATATATACATACATATATATATATACATACATATATATATATATATATACATACATATATATATATATATATATATGTACGTGTGTGTGTGTGTGTGTGTGTGTGTGTGTGTGTGTGTGTGTGTGTTGTGTGTGTGTGTGTGTGTGAGAAATGTTTTTCGTTAAGAATGTCAAGCAAAATACATAGATTACTTTACAGAGAAAAAAAAATCTTTAAACTACCTTTGGTTATTCATTATGTCAATATTTTTCTTTGGAGGTAAATAAAGGCCAATAATTCATTTTTAAAATTCAATTTACTCACGTGTGTAAATATTCATTTTCATCTGCGCCGCTCTTAAGAACGTTACAAGAGAGATGTCGGCTGGAAGTAAGAAGTGTTACCATTTTTCTTCTTCCTATAATTCCACTTCATTGTGAACGTCTTGTATTCTTTTCTTGTTCTCTATTAAATCTTTTTCTTTTCTTTTCTTCACTCTTCGATTCTTTTCTACCTTCTGATCAGTTTCTTTCTTTTCTTCTTTCTGTTGCTCTTTTCCATTCTATGCGTTTTTTTTCCCTTTTTCTTCATTTTTATTTATACCTTCTGTTTCATTTTTCTTTTTCTTTGAGGTTGGTTCTGCTTGAACTATTTTGTTATTGTCTTCCTGGTTTTTTTTTTAATTCTTTCTTTCCTTTCAGCGTTTTCCCGTCTCAGATAATCACTTCTTTCATTTTTTCTTTCTTATTTCTTTAATACTTTATCTTTCTTTCTTTCTTTCTTTCTTTCTTTCTTTCTTTCTTTCTTTTATATTTACATTTTTCATTATTTTTTTCATTCTTTTTAATTCTTTTATTGTCCATTTTCTTTCTTTCTTTCTCATTTTTGTATCTGCTTCACCATTCTTCTAGTTATCCATCTCTTTTCTTTCTTTTCATGATTACCTCTTTATTTTTCTTTCTTCGTGCTTTCTTGCTTTCTCTTTCCCATCACGTTTTTCTTCATTCTTTTCTTTATACCCTTTTTGTTATTTTTTTACTTTTTATAATTTCATTTCCCTTCGACCTATTCTTTCCTATTTTTCTTTTTTCTTGTTGTTACGTGTTTCCCTTACTTTCTCTTTTCATTTTGTCTTTTAAAAATATCTTTTCTCTTTCAAATACCGGCTTCTTCTCTCTCCATTACTCCATTCTTTCTTTACTAATTTCACACTTCGTTCTGCTTCCCTTTTCTTCCTTCCTTCCTTCCTTCCTTCCGAGGAGTAATTATTTATTCATTTATTAAAAAATTCATGTAGTTTTCCCGTCGCCAAACTTATTCGACGAGTAAAAAAAGACGTCATCTTGTCAATTCCAATTACATTTAGACAACGTTTTGCACCTGTCAGCGTCCCTATGATACGCCAGCAGTTATAACCAACCAAAACCGTCAATGACTGCAAAATTTAGGATTAAAAAAGAGGAACGGACGCAACGGTAAGAATCTATTTCATATTAATTGAACTCCCATGACTATTAATAGGTTTTGACGGCAATAAATTCCCTCATTTAATATATTCATAGAATATAATAGATTATTCTTTTTAATTTTGAGAAGAGCAAATCGAATGAAAGACCCAGGTGGTTTATCGGCAATATATGATACTGGTGTTTAGTGACAACAAAACAATACCACCGTCCTTTGAGGGCGGAGGAATATTTATCCGACTTCTCACCAAGTCAGGTTTGACATAAAATCATTTTATAATGGGGGCAAGCCTAGAATCTAGATACATTTGTGGCTGTCATACAAATGGTTCATCCACTTGGCTTTCCCCATTTTGGTGCGATTAAGGCGCCAAACGATAAAATTAGCCCTGTCAAGCCGGTATTGCTTGGCGGGAAGTCCCTCTCTAGGCCCTGTCGATTCAAATTAATAATACCAAATCACCCTGTGAGGATGAGTTCCAAAAGAAACATTTCTGATGGAATTTTCTTACAGCATCCAATTGGAAAGTAGAAAAAGAATTTAAAGGGGAGGAAATGATCCTGTTATTGTCAGGTAACACAACACGAAAGAAGAACTGCATAGCCACTTTCTTTCCATCTCAAAAAACCTCCTAGTAAGACGAACAAGACCTTCAGAGTAGCGGTGGAGAAGCAATGATTAACTGATAAGAGAGGGTCTTCAATGGACATCCACACATGGACGTGCTAGCGTTGACCGACTTGCAAGAACTTATTTTTATCAGCTCTGTGTGGACACAGGATGTTGTTTGGAAGACCTAACGGAAGCGATAGATGATAAGGACTGATTGAGATATATATATATAGATATATATATATAGAGAGAGGGAGGGAGAGATCGAGTGTGTGTGTGTGCGTGTGTTTGTGTGTGCGTGTGTGTATGTGTGTGTATCAGAGAAATCTGTTCTGTTTGCGTGACTTGATGATGATGATAATTGCCTAATTTATGCAGACCCTTTTCCATCTTCTTCAATGTTTATAATCAGTTTCAGTGGAAAATTTCAATATTCATCAACATCTTTTTAGTGGAAATTTATTCGGCTTTTCTCAACTATCACATACCATAGACATATCTGTTGCTTAACATTATTCTGGATTTAGAAAGGGAGATTTTTTTAATCTTACAAAACAGGCGATCAAATATTTCTTGATAAACGCCGAAGATTACAAAGGCTAGGATTACTGAGACATATTTATAAAAAAAACAAAAAAACTCACCCTCAAATTGAAATCCATCCTGCTTGCAGGGATTAGAATTGGCTGACTGTATCACAAGCAGAGGAGATGGACTTCCGAAAAGTGGTTATCTAGAGTGTAACACTAAACAAAATCTGATAATGAGACTGCTGTTCTAGAGATCTGAGGCGTCTGGACTACGCCTTTATTGCCATTACTCCCAGGTTTACTCAGACTAGGAATGGTAGTTCCTGCCAATGTCCCATCTGGGGCCAAATAGATGTATCAGGAACATTTAAAGTCTTATAGCAATATATTGTCTGAATTAGGAAACAGTTTATTGAAAGTATAATTGTTTACTAACGATTATTATTAGCTTCTTGGAAGCATGCAACTCGACGGGAAAAATGATCATCATCAATTAGAAATAAATAAATAAAGTCGGCGACCGTAATCGAGGGCGAACTGAAGGCTCCGTTTTCAATAGCTCCTACACCAAGGTGTAGAGGAGGGCGCTACTCCTTTTCTTGCATTGTTCTACTTTACCCTTGATACGTACCTTATATTGTTGAGTGTTGAGCAAAGAGGTATCAAGTACAATTTTTAAGGTCTTTGGTATGACCCGACCTGAACTCCGGTCTCCCGGACCACAGGCTAACACTCTACCCACTAGTCCAATCAGCCGGTTCAATTAGAAATAATTACTTGAAATAGTATAATTGTGTATAAATTATTAATATTAGGAAAGAATGCTTGAAATCATACAACTGTAATCAAATTATTTGTAAAAACCAAGATTTTGAATATAAATGTACAATCAATGCGTTTCAATAACCTCTAGGCACACAAAAACGTCAAACGAATTGGTACGCTGTTAGAATCAACCAATGAATCAAATCAAAATATGATTATACAAATCCAAATAACGTGAAAAATATAAACCTTTAATCAAAAAATTTCGAATTAATCCGAAACATATCAGAATTTCTGAGATAAGAAATTATCATTATTATACACGGATATAATTCCACTAGTTTCCTTCTCTTGTGTGTTGTTATTATCAAAACGTTTTGACCGTTCTAAATACCTACATTCGCTGACAGTACGTTGTAGTTGATGACCCTCAGGAAATTTTAAAATTAAGACACTTTTTAGTCGACATAAAGAAATGTCTTATGCTCTCCTCCATGATTATACCTCATATCATTTAATTCTTCTTTGTTGTGTTACTTGTCTGATACTAAACCTGATGATATGAAATTCCCTCAACAACTCAGAGGCCAGGCCTGATGCATCCGAGTACATCAAGTTCTTAGACATCGCTGTTCCCAGGGAAAACCGTTTTGAAGAGGCCAAGTCGAGGAAGGGAATAATATAAAATGGGCTATTAGAAGAATGTCAGAGTAACAAATGAAATGTTTCGTACGAATTCCCTGTGACCAAATGCAGAAGCTTTGCAAACCATTCCATATTGTGAACATGCAATATGATTGACAACGTAGAGGACAGTAAGCGAAAGACCATCAATATGGCAAAAAAGGCAACGGGAATCCTTCAAGAAGGTTTTTGCTATGAAGAGAAGATTCCTCAGAAGAGAAATCCTATTTGGATACACGTCGCAGTATTATTGGCCTCAGTCAGGTCGGCTTTGTGAGAATGATGGATCGTTTAAATTCCAGAAACAACATAGGAACTGTGGAAGCATCATTCTGTGATGTCTGTTAAAAACAATAAAACCACAACTGTAAATAAAACGAGACCTAAACATTTGTTAATCAGCTTTTGAACAAACGAAAAAAATACTTCTGCAATGTCGGTGATGGTTGATCGCCAAATGGTGGAAGGTAGCACAAGAACACAAGAAGACACTACTTGTCTTTAATGCCAGGACCTGTATTGTTTTATTCTTTCTGTTTGATATCTGATGCAATGAAAGTAGGTAAAGAAAGATGGTGGCCGCAACGTACGCGGTTGTTTCATCGTTCTAGTAGGAAGCAGCCTTTCCTTTATCTTTGAATCGTTTCTTGGTCTCGATATACACAAACGCCTGTCTTCTCCTACCCCAACCACCGATCAAGAAACTCGTCTTTTTGTTTAGTATTCAAAGAACACTCAAAAACCACTTCCAATTCGCGTGATGAGCATTGTCCGCCCATTCACTATCACCATAATCAATCGAGTATGATCACAAGTCCTGCTTTACTGATGCTTTCAATTCTGGATGCAAGGTCAAAAATATTTTATTACATCTACCCTTCTGGTCGAGATGATGGATTTGGTAAATTCGTCTTTCTTCAAGCACCTAACATTTTTTTGTATTATTCATCAATTCGCACTCGGTACCATTCGCTTTCAGTATTACATTTTTCGATGTGGGATTACTGGGGGAAAACTCATGAAAATTAGAAAAAAGTAATTGCTTCGTTATTGGTAAAAAAAAAACCCAAAAAAAACCCCAAACAAATTAATAAAGAAATAAGTACCTGAAAAATGGAAGATCCTGAAGGAGAGAAAGAAAATTTTCTTTTAAAAGAATTAGAAAAAATATGAATTTGAAAAACAGGCTTCGAGTGAAGTACGATCAACGAAGATAATAAAACTCTCTACTGGCTTGGCTTGAAATATCTCCTGCAGGGGTTTAAGAAACATACTCGGCAAAAAGAGGTCTATTGTTCATGACACTAAATAATATCTAATTGTGAGTCTCCAACTTTGGAGCTGTTGGAACCGTGAAGTATCGCCTTAGAGCAAATACTTCCAGGTCCACCATGACCGGGAGTTGTATTACATGTTATTTTATTATCTATAGGTCAAATAGATCAATTTAAAAATTATCTGTGTTAAATAGGAATACTTTAAATCATATAATTACTTGTTGTTGCTATTAAGAATGCTTACTTGAGGATCCAGCTGTTTATGAAGAATTATTATTAGTTACATTAGTCTATATAACTCGGAGCAATCAAATGATAATTATTAGATTGTAATAATCACTTGACATCATAAAGCTGTGTATAAGCCATTATCATTCAATAGGAATACTTAAAACCTGACAACTGGGGGCAAATTATTCGTTTTCGGTAAAACTATTTCATTCTGTGTAATAAAATAAACGTGATTCCCAAACCTCTTGGCAAAAATAACCCGAAACATATTGACATGCCGTTGAAATCAATCAATCAATCAATCAAGAAATCAGATAATTTATTGGTATCATATAATTATAAAGATTCTCTAAAACGGTTCCTTATAGCCCCATTAAAAATGGTCCAGTGGCACAGTGGTTGTACCAATGGCACCAATGATAAAAGATTTTAAACTGGGAATGATTTTAGGGACCATAAAATGACATAGTTCTTCAACTCTTCAAATCATATATAATAATTAAAGAAAAAATATATGAAGAACATCCAGAGGAAAAAAAACTGAATTTTTTCGAATGTCATTTTATAGCAAAAGCTCGCACGTTTATTTAGGATTATCTTATTAGTTTATGGATTTCTCTATTCACAGAAAGGAAAAGGCGAGAAAAAAAAAAAGAAAGAAAAAACAGCTTTATCTTTAACTACCCATAAAAAGAAGAAAAAAGAATGCAATTAAAATTTGTCAATCTTTCGTGAAAAAGAAACGTGCTGAATTTTTAAATGGTTGACAATTTGGATTGGTTTGGTTCTTACGTTTAATGACACATAAAACTTTGTATGCTATTTAATGCCAAAACGATTCTCATAAAAGAAGATAGGTGCTTTCTGTGTAATCCATTGATAGGAGATCCATGCATTTCTCAGGGGCAATAGTCCGTACGTGAACACAATAGTGTGACTGGAGTTCGAAATGTTACTACGATATCTTAGTCAATCACTTGAGCCGTATCTCAGCCCTTATTTTATTTGACAAACAAGAAAATATGAAATAAAACCAGATGCTAAAACCGTCTAATAATCCATATAAATTCACGCACAGCTATGAGTACACATAAGCAAACCAAAAAACATACAAACACATACAAGCATGCACACACACACACACATGTATATATATATATATATATGCATATATATATATATATATATATATATATATATATATAGTAAGCGAGTTCGTATTCCAGTCGCGCTATTACGTTCACTTTCGGGCAAATACCCTCGGGAAAGGTGTGAACCCCCTTATCCTCCCAGATATGGGTTAGATAGTATCACTACTGTTCTTCTAGGAGAATGTCTCTGGCATTAAATAACCTACAAAAGTTGATATGCTATTAAAAACAAATGAACCAAATAAATAAAATTTTCAGAGGTTGTATTTTTATTAGTGGTTTGTCAACACTTCAGATTTTATACAGTAATTTGTGTTTAATGTTTCATCAGAAAATAATTTTCAAATGGAAAACTAAAACCAAAAAATAAAAACAATTCCTAGCGTTTTTTGACTTTGCCCAGTTGACTGAGCATGTAGAAGACACTGACATCACTTTTTACAATGGGGTAAGACCCCCACGAACATGTGTCTTGGATATGACACTAAACAATCTGATGGTGAGATTCAAGAGATGCTGGAGGTTTGGGGGAATGCAGAGCACTCCTTCACTGCCATTGCTCCCAGGTCAACTCTGTCCCGGAATGGTAGCACCATATAGGTCCCTATCTAAGGGTTAAATAGAACTAAACTGCATACTTATGCTAAACTGAATAGTTTGAATTAGAACTGTTTGACTAAACTGAATAGCTTGCAATAGAAATATTTTTGACAATGAAACAGTGTACTTATGCTAAACTGAATTGTTTGATTGGTTGGTAGGTTGGTTAGTTGGTTAGTTGTTTGGCAGTCGGTTAGGTTTTATAGTATATCAACCTTTGTAGGTTATTTAACGCCAAATCAATTTTTATGCAAATAACAAGTTCTATTTTTTTTTTAAATCAGTTTAGCATGAATACACAGATTAATTGTCAAAAACATTTCTATTTCAAGCAGTCCAGTTTGTTCAAACAGTTCTAATTCGGCTAATTCATTTTAGTATGAGGACTAATCATTTGAACACATAGTTAAATGTAAAAAAATCAGTTCTATATAAAACAATTCAGTTTCGTGTAGGTCGAGTTTCAATGTCAAAAACAGTTTCATTTCAAAGAATTCAGTCTAGCATAACCACATAGTATATATGAAAGTACAGTTTAATTGTTAAAAAACATTTCTATTTCAAGCTATTCAGTTTAGTCAAACAGTTCTTTGTCAAACAATTCAGTTTCGCATAAGTATGCAGGTTAGTTCTATTTAACCCATAGATAAGGCTCTATCAGGTGCTACTATTCTGGGTCAAAGTGGACCTGGGATACTCTGCATTACCCAAAGCTCCAGCATAATTGGAACCTCACCATCAGATTGTTTAGTGTCATATCAAGGACACTCGTTGGTGGGGGGTCTTACCCACCTGCAGATAAGCAGTCAGTATATTCTACAGCCCCTGCCGACTGGACAAGGAATCGTTTGAAATAAAAGTGATTATTTTTATAAAACTGGGTTTAATATTAAATAATATACAACCAACCAACATTTTTTTAAACTTTAATAATGTAACTTTTAAATTAAACTGATATCACACGTGTTTCCCCCAAATATTATAAAATGTTTGTTTGTAGAAATGGACTTTTAAAAATCCTATAATAATTCATCAAAAAATTAAATCTTTATAGATTCTTCAAATATAACATTTTTGTAATATATATATATATATATATATATATATATATATATATATATATATATATATATATTGACATCTTTGTAGTTTAAAATTAAATGGAAAAAATATGTAATCTTTTTAGGTTAGTTTAAAAATCATCAGAAAAATAGAGAATATAAACATCTAACGTCCTAGTAATTAAAATAAAATGTTAAATTGTATAATAAACAACACAGAAAAATTGTTGAACCAAGCAGTATTTCTAATCACAATACAATCAAACAAAAATTGAATTATTTCATCTTGTCACCCTCTTTGCTTGAATTAAATCTGAATATTTACAAATCCCTTATTCATATTAGTTATTATTGATTAATGCCTACATTCAGTATTTTTTATTATTTCTAAACTGGAAAAATAGACGTACGTTTTCGTAATAAAAATTAATCATACTTCAAAGATGTTAGTTTGCAAGAAATATTTAAGACCAAAAAAAAAAAATGTAAACTGTTAAAAAAAAAGTATTAAACTTAAAAAATTATGTGAATTTTTACAATTTTAAAGCACAAAAATAACGTCGGTCGAGTTTAAAATGGAAAGCTATTTATGGTGAAGAGCACACAGAATTTTATTTAAAATTTTTGCTTTCAGTTTTTTTCCCTAGAAAATTATTTTTCAGATAAATGTTACATTATCCTGAAAACGGTTCTAAAAAACCAAAACATAGTTAATATTATAAAACAAAAATATATCCTTTGAAAATTTCGTTTTTTCATATTTACTATCGTTAAATTTATTTCCTTTTTCCATTAAGCTTGACGGCAACTACACAAGAATGCTGCCAGCAATTTTGAACAAGTCCTGGAGACAAAGCCCCGCAAAGCCCCAACTGTACGGCCACCTACCTCTAATTACGAAAACTATCAAAGTTTGACGAACTAGACATGCTGGACTTTGCTGGAGAAACAGAGACGAGCTCGTAAGTGATGTTCTATGGACCCCGTCATATTGCCGAACAAAAGCAGGATGACCAGCTCGAACCTACATACAGCAGCTATGTGAGGATACGGTGTGTAGCCCTGAAGACCTGTCAGAAGCGATGAACGATGGGGAAGAGTGCCGAGAGAGGGTCAGGGATATCTATGCTGGCGGCATTACATGATGGTGATATATATATATATATATATATATATATATATATATATATTGCATATCTATGCATTTATCTATATAATGAAGTTAGTCGATCCTACCGCATATTCTAAGACCAATCTATTTCTAATTTTGGTATTTTTTCGTCTTTTTTTTCTTCATATTTCATATATCTGCAACTCGGCCATACAGTTAATTTCTACCTTATACGAAGAATGATAATTAATTCTATTTTTTTTTCTCAATTTCTCTCCATTACTTCTGATGATTGCATTTTTTTCTTGGACATAATTGAAGTCGAATTTAGGTGCAATAACAGTTTCTTTAAGGTTTTATTATTTCTCTACATGTATTTATCCTGGCACTTTCTTGACAAAAAAATAATCTTTTAAACGATCTGTCAATTTATGCACAATATATATATATATATATATATATATATATATATATATATCATCATCATCATATCGTGCTGGCAGCACGGATATCCCTGACCCTCTCTCGCCACTCCTCCCTATCGTTCATCGCCCTAGGTAGGTCTTCAGGACAACAACCTGTATCCTCACATAGCTGCTGAATGTACGTTCGTGCTGGTCGTCCTGCTTTTGCGCGGCCGTGTGTGGGGATCCATAAGAGTACATCTCTTATGAGTTCATCTCTGCTTCTCCAGCAATGTCCTGCATGTCTGGTTCGCCTAACTTGAATAGATTTCGTGATAGGGGGCAGGTGGCCGTACAGTTGGTGTCTTGTGGGGTGTTGCTGCCAGGACTTGTTGAGGATTGCACGCAGCATTCTTGTGTAATTGCCATCTAGTTTCTTCTCCAGCCGTTTTGTTAGCGTCCATGTAGTGCATCCATATAGCAGTATCGATGTGACCGCTGCCTGGAAGAAACTGCGTTTCATTTTATCGGTTAGGTCTGATTTCCATATAGTCGATAGCCTATTGATAGCTGTCCATGCTTTCGTTAACCTCGTTTCGATGTCCTTTTCGGTTGATTCGACGCTGCTTCCTAGGTACGTGAATTTGTCTACTAGTTTAAGAGGGGTTCCTTCTAGAGTGGAGATGTCCCCTGTTTGGTTATAGCACATATATTCCGTTTTGTGTGCATTAACATGGAGGCCTATGCTTGCTGCTGCTCGTTCCAGGCTATGCAGAAGTGTTTCGGCTTGGTCAGGTGTATTTGCCAGTATCGCTATGTCATCGGCGTAGTCGGCGTCGGTAATTGTTGTTGCGGGATATCTTCTGCTTCTTTTCTTCGTCAGTTCGAAGCCATTCTCTTTGATTTTGTCAATCGATGTTCTAAGTACGTAGTCTAGACAAATGATAAAGAGATACGGAGCCAGCGTGTCCCCTTGTAGTACTCCTGCTACAATGTCGAAGTATTCTGTGTCTCCATCTGGTGATCGTACTTTTACTTTAGTGTTTCTATAGAGAATCGTTATTGCCGCTACGGTTTCTTTAGGTATGCCGTACGCTAGTAGGATTTGTTCCATCTTTCCTCTGTGAATGGAGTCGAAAGCCTTGGTAAAGTCGACAAATATTAATGTCGCTTGTAGGTTCTTTGCCCGTACACCCTCAAGGATTCTGCGGATGGTTAGTATTTGTGAGGTCGTAGATCTATTTCTTCGGAAGCCATTTTGGTTTTTTCTAAGTATGTTGTCGATTTTGGGTTCTATGCGGTTTCGTAGTAGGGCATTGTAGATTTTGGCAGCTATGGATGTAAGTGTTATGCCTCGGTAGTTTTTGGCTAATCCGAGGTCTCCCTTTTTAGGGAAGGGGAGTATGCATCCCTTCGTCCATCTATCTATCGGATTTTGATTGTATACTGCGTTGCAGTGTCGGAGCAGTATGTCGTCGAATTGTCTGGTCTTCCATACTTCCGGGGGAATTTCGTCCAGTCCTGCAGCTTTCCTATTTTTAATTTTTCTGAGAACCGAGTCGAGTTCTCCTTGTGTGAACGGTCCAAGTTTAATGTCTAATTGTTTGCTAATTATTCTGGTGATTGGTTCATGCGTTATTTTTGGTGGGTTTCCAAGTAAGTTTTCGAAGTGCTGTTTCCACAGTTTTATTCTTTCTTGTTGGTTTGCTGCTTTAAGTTTTGCTTTGGTTGTGTTCTTTCTTCTGCTCACTTCGTTTATTGTTTGCCAGGCAATTCTAGATTGTCTATCTTCTACCGAGTCTCTGATCTTATCTATCTGATTTTGAATGTATTCTGTCTGTTCCTTTATATATATGCCTGCTAATTGATATTGTGCCGTTTTTAGTTTTAAGGCATTTGTGTTTGTTGGGTTTTTTCGATAGTTTTTGGAGGCTGTTTTCACTAGTGCACGTTTTTCTCTCACCGCTAAGGTTTCCCATGGGACTCTATATTTAGTTTTAATTTTTGTTGGAATGTATTTTGCTGCTGCCTCAAGGTGTGCATTGACAAAATTTTCGTATTCGTCGTTTGGTGTACTTTTTTCCGTCTTTTCTTGTAGTGTTTCGAATCTGTTTCTCAATTCTAATACGTGTTTAATGGCATATCAACCTTTGTAGGTTATTTAATGCCGAAGCCATTCTCCTAGAAGAACAGTAGTGGTACTATTGAACCCGTAGCTGGGAGGATAAGGGAGTTCATACCTTTCCCAAGGGTATTTACGCTAAAGTGAACGTAATAGCGTGACAGGAGTTCGAACTCACGAACTACGATTCCACAGTCCATCGCTTTAACCATTACACCACGAGAGAGAGACAGAGAGAGATAGAGAGAGAGAGAGAGAGAGAGAGAGAGAGAGAGAGAGCGAGTGAGGGATATAAAGATAAATAAATAGATACGCATAGATACTTATATAGATAGAAAGGTTGACATAAATTAACATAGCTTGGATATGCCCGTGGTGTAATGGTTATCGTCGAAGGAGATGGACACGGCGACACGAGTTCAAATCCTGTTCCTGACTGATTGCATTTCACATAGCACTAATACCCTTGGGAAAGGTGTGAATCCAAATATTCTCCCTCCAGCTATGGGTAAATAGTAGGGCAGACTAGGTTCTTCAGCCTTGGTGAGGCAACTAGTCTAGGAGAAGGAAAACTCTGAATTTAAACCTATTAAACTCTGCTTAAAAATTGACCTTGTGTCATATCCTGCCTGAGCGGAGGGGTTGGTAAATACGATTAACATCGCTTGATATAAACATAGCTCAAAATTGTTTCAAATATTTGGTTTAAAGGAAGGCAAGTTGTGAAATCTAATTAAACTGTTCCTTATTTGCTATCTAAATTTCTTCAAAGGCTTCAACTTTTTCTCTTTAAAATGTTTAATTACATGGTTGAGTAAGTCACCAACATCGGTTTAGTCAGCCTCAACTCCGATCGACTCTCCACAGTCTCAAGAGGAATTTCCAGTTAGCGCCCGCCTCTGACCCCACCCTATTTGCGGCGCCATCCTGATGATTTCTCTGAAATGACAGTTCATTGTGTAATGAAGTCATTTTTCTATGGTCCACTGAAAACCTCAAACTTGATAAAAGATGGGAATATCAATGGGCAAAAATAATTCCCGTGATTTGTTTCCAGAAAACAACAGAGAAGAAGAAGAAGAAGAAGAAGAAGAAGAAGAAGAAGAAGAAGAAGAAGAAGAAGAAGAAGAAGAAGAAGAAGAAGAAGACACAAGGAATAAATAATCTTGGCAGTATATATATATATATATATATATATATATATATATATTAATCGGTATGGTTTCTTTGTTTAATGTCATACCAAACTTTTTGGGTTATTTAATGCCAGAGCTATCATTAGAGAATAAGACCAAATGTACTATCAAACCAAAATTATATTATTCCAAAAGTAAACATCTTAGTGCAAGTGAGAATCAATCACGCTAATTTTGAAGATGCTATCCATCACTGTAAACATTTGCCCATAGGGACTCAAATTAATGAGAAAGTAATAAAGAAAACACAAATGAAATTTAAGAAATTAAAATTGGAATTAAGAAATTTTGTTTTTTATAAAAGAAAAGTGGCGGGGGCTAAATATAAATGAAGAAGAAGAAGAAGAAGAAGAAGAAGAAGAGAGAAGAAGAAGAAGAAGAAGAAGAAGAAGAAGAAGAAGAAGAAGAAGAAGAAGAAGAAGAAGAAATTATCAATGTAATGAGAAAGAAAAAGAAAACGAATGAGATTTAAGAATTCAAAAATAAGATTTAAGTGAAGATGTTTTCTAAAAGAAGCATGAAAGGAAGCGATGGTGCAAGAAGATGCCAAAAATAAAAAAAAGAAAGAAGTACGATGAATTCAAGACAGATTTCAATGAATAAAAGTCATTAAAAATGAGCAAAATTAGCAAATAGAAAATGATTATAAGACATATCAAGATTTTTTTTTGGTTAAGATATTACAAAGAAATTATACATAGAAAAAGAAAAAAAAAACAAATACGTGAAAAAATAAACAAACAAAAATCCTAATAAGTTATGTGATAAAGAAGAGGAAGAAATAAACTTTTGAATCGAATAACAACGAAAACCCAGATATCGATTTAATAAACAACAAATTAAAAATAACAGAAAATCCAACAATAATCGAACCGTTATTGACGACAAAGAAAGCGAATAACACTGTTTTAATAGACTTTATATAATAACGCATTATATAATTACTCAGCTCTTTCGAATACCGCCAGACGGGACCGGAAGTCGACTTTACGACTACTCTCTCCAATAGCCAACATCAAATTAATTGTTCCATCTCCCCTTGTGCTTCTGCGGCTGTTGTTTGGTGGGGAGATAATCTTCTTAAAAGGGCGACTTTCCAGGCATCCGTCCATTTTTCCTCTCTGGATATTACATAATTTCCGGTTCGACAATCACTTTTGCAGCATTTCCTATTTGTGTCTGACTTGATTCTGCATCTTTCATTCTTTGAGATTCCAAAGAATTCGTAGCACCTAAATCTGTCCCTGCCATTCTTAGATTTTCTAATCTTCGCTTCTTCATCCATCTCACAGAACGGTAGCCACCTGTTATTTTCTTAACGTGACCCTGCTAATTCGACATAAATCGCATATAGACAAGCGAAGCTTTAAACATGTTTGGTTTATTTCATTTTCGCGACAATTGCATATAGAATTATTTGGCGCCATTGGATTTATTTCTGACAAACTAATTCTGACTACCACCTGGTTCTTTGGAATACTTTTTGCTCATATATGGTATCAGTCTGAAAGTATGTAAAGTGTTTGGAAATGGATTCCCGCCTCTGAGTGCTCCCTCAGCACGCATCACCTCTCTATATGTGGTTCTAGATGACCGCAGCAGCATCAGTCATTTAAGTGCTCTTCAAGGGAATCGGGCAACAGCGGTGCAGCTGCGCTTTGCCGTTCGAATTTATGTTAGACACTCGAAACGAAGATAAAGATATCTAAGTTTATCTCCCACTATTAACTCTTCTTTTAGGAGAGATATACGATTCGGGGTTGCAAATAGGATTCTAGTGCCGTGGAGAGGCTACTTGATACCCAGTTCTAAGATTGCATCTGAAAAAAAAATCCCTCTTTCTTGAGGTGTTGTTATCCCGTCATATAAGAGGTTTGTAAGCAGAGCTTTTCTATGTCTCTTTTGAAAGAGATTCATTAACATTTGAACGTCTTCGAGACACGTAGAACAACTACAGCTCTTAACACAAAAAACTCCAACCAATTTACCATGATCTTTTATTATTTGTGGACTAATGGTAGAACAATAAACTAAAAAAAAAGAGATATGAAAAATTATGATATATAGATTGCCGCGATATTAAAATAGCGTAAATGAAGAGGATATTACCATATTACCAAGACAATCGTAAGTATTCGTTGATCCCAAAATAATTTTTCGTTAATTTCTAGCTACCACTGGCAAGGCAGCTATATTTTCCGAATTTTAATTGGCAGATTAACAGAATATCTTATGGTAGTAAAATGAGTGAGGGTAAATCGACATAAGTACTGTTGTATTTCATGTTTACTACGTCAGACGATTCTCCTCGAATTTCGATATGGTTACAATTAAGCGTAAAAGAAGGTATTTTTCAGCGTTTAGAAACGTTGAATATATTTCGCATATAACTGAAAAGTAATTGCTTCTTCATTTTCGGTTATTTCAGATAGTGAGTTTTACTAGTCTGAGAGTAGATCCAATAAACTGGTTGATGATCTTCAATGAGCTTCTGTTAAAACATGATCAACATTATATGAAAAATAAAGAAATACTCTCTTTCAAGTGATTTATTATGTCTTAGAAAAAGAAGTAATGAAAGGTCCAAATAGCCGATTTATATTCTTTCGTAAATTCCCTGGGAGATCGCTTTTTGCATCCAATTAATGCCTTTTCTTGCACTTTTTTGGCGTTAGTTTATTGTGTTTGCTTACATTCTACTTAACTCTTTTATTGCCACCCCCACCCTTCATATTGTCAATATGTACTTTGATATAAAAAAAAGTAAAGTTGGCTTCCATAGTGGAGGGTGGACTGAAGGCTCCCTTTTCAATAGCTACTACGCCGAGGTGTAGAGGAGGGCGCCAGTCCATTCCCTGGATTGATCCACTTTACCCTTGATACTTACCTTGTAATGATGAGTGTTAAGCAAGGCGGCATCAAGTACCATATCTATGGTATGACGACCTGGGATTGATCCCGGTCTCCCGGATCATTGGCGAACACTCTTCTCTTCAGGCCACTGGCCCGGTTAGTTGATATAAGTAGTCCTAATGGCAGTATTTTGTACTATTCATAAAAATTCAGTTTCTCTCTTGAGGTTTCCTTTTTTTTGTCAAGTCCTGGTTATCTCGTGATCAATTGCTGAGTTTGTCAATTAAAGTATTCATATAGTTTTTCTTCCCATTTTTGTTTTCGAGATTTTATGATTGTTCTTTCCTGTTTGTCTTCAAGTTATTTTATCCTTTTTTTATTTTACTTGTTGTTGTAATCAACATTTCTTTGCCGTTGTTGATACATTCTTAAAGTTCTTGTATTGCACCATCCACACAGTTTTCAATGCTGCTTTTTCTAATTATTTTCTTGTCTCAAAGAGAATGTCGATGTCTTCTCTCGGATGTACCGTCTTTTATGTCATCCTCAGTTTCCTTTTTTTTTTCCATTATTCATATTACTGACTTTCTTCCCAGTTGAACGTAAGAAGGTCCAGGTTTTCTTGGTTGATTTTTTTTCAAGAATTTTTTCTCTTCTTTCTTACTTTTTCTTTCATTTCTTTTTGGCTTATTGTATTTTCTTTCTAATATTGTGTTTCCTTTAATGATGCATTTCCGTGTAAATGAAGGGAGCGCACCTGATACTTGCCAACTCCAAATACGTCCACACTTACCCAATTTAATGAAACCTAATAATGGGAAGAATGAAAAAAAAACGATTTTAATCGTTAAGATTTTGGACTATTGCCTTCATCTTTATTGTTATGTACACAACGTTCCGGCCGATATGTCCTCCGGCTTTTTCCATGTGTATGTCGAACCCGGGAACCTTCACGGGACTTGGAACTACGTTCTTTATTGAATCCACGGGGGTCACCTGTTCTAATTCCGTTAGCCATAACCGGGTACAAGCGTTAAGTATTCCTGTATTGTTACTCGTCTGCAGTCAGGATTGAACCTGCAACCTCCACATGAAGGTCTCCTTAGAAACTTAGGAAGCCAACGCCTATAACCGTTACGTTATGCGGCCTGCTGGACAGTTCAAAGGGAATTTTGGGGACATATAAACTTAACGTTCATACTTTGAGTAGGATTACTGCTATTATGTATGATTTTTTAACTGTGCCCATATTCAGATTTTTTTTAATCTTGCCTTTTTAATTATCAGTTCCCATATTGTATTCAACTCTATACGCGGTCTACTCAGCAGGTCATTGTAGCCCAACATATGTGCTGATTCCTTAAGGCATCTAGTCATCTAAAGTTTAGCCCGATCGATTATTTCAACTTTGTCCCATAAGAAGCGATGGTTTCCCTTTTCCTTCCATATATGGTTCGCCATATCCGACTTGTCAATCTCACCTCGTACTATTGCCTTCCGATGTTCTTCTAGTCTTACTTTTAGTGGGCGACTTGTTTCACCTTTGTATATTTTGCCACAACTGCAGGGGATGGAGTTAGCACAGTTCTTGATCATGTTGAATTCCGTTAGTGGCTTGACCCGGAAGAGATATCTCCGGAGAGTTGAATCACTTATGAATACTGTCCTGATGTGATATGGACTACTCATCTTTTGGATCCTTTCGGCTAGTCCTTTGACATAGGGCAGACATACTGTGGTGAATTTTCGGGTATTGTCCTCCACCCTCCTATCTAGGTTTCTTGGAGCCGATGTTATGCTTTCTGGGTAGTTGTTACGATGGAGGTTGTGTCTCAGACTAATCATTTCTTCTTGATATGCATCAGTATCGCTACTAATGGTTTTTGCTCGATGTTGTAAGCAACAAACCATTCCTTTCTTTACCGTATATGGATGATGGGAGTTGAAATTGAGGTACTGTCCGATGAAGGTGGGCTTACGGTACACAGATGACCTGAATCCTTGCTCTGTGAGTGTTACTAATAAATCGAGGAAGGGTAATTAGTTGTCTTGCTCTTTCTCCATAGTGAACTGTATAAATGGTCGGATTGAGTTCACGTGATCAATTAATCTCTGAACATCTCCTGATGAGGCCAGAGAATGAATGTGTCATCTACGTATCTAAGTCACATAGATGGCTTTAGTGATGCAGATCCAAATGCCATTTCGTTGATGTATCCCATGTATATGTTAGCCAACACTGGTAACAATGGCGAACCCATATCCTGTCCTTCTTCTCGTCAGTATTTATCAGATCCCATCCCGAATTAGGTTATCTCCACACAGAAAGTCAATAATTTCATTAGATTATCTATCGGGATACAAGTGCGTTCTTACAGCAAGGGGACTGCAGCCAGTTTATCCCGTACTACAGCATGTGTCTCATCAGTAGGTACCTTTGTAAACAGACTCACTACATCCAAACTCACCATCTGGTTAGAATGAATGGAGGCATCACTGATTATCTCTACAAAGTGGGCTGAGTTCTTAACATATGACGAGGACTTACAAGTTAGTGGGCTGATGATCTCCCAAAAGAAGCGGCTCAATGGTGGATATGCTGAACCTCAGTTACTGACAATGGGTCTCAATGGAAATCCATCCTTTTTGAATTTTTGGAAGGCCATATATGTGTGGTGGCTTACTGTAAATATTGAATTAGCAGTCTGCATTTTTATTTCGGTATGAGATCGTGATTCTTACCAAGGATCTGTAACAGCTTCCCTTCCGTCTTCAGGGTCGGCTCCTTCTTTACTTTACAATAGCCACGATTGCCAATCAAGTCCGCCAGTTTGTTAGAGTATTCCACCCTATCCTTTACGACGGTAGCATTGCCTTTGGCAGCTGGGAGTATTATGATAGTGCTATCATCCTGTAGCGATTTAAGAGCATGTCTCTCCGTGTTTGACATGTTTGGTTTCGGAGGCTTTGATTTCTCAAGTGCTTGTCTCACTTTCCCTCTTTGTTCATCAGCTCATGCCTTAGGTATTTATAAAGCTGCATCCTCGATTGGCGCTATTAAATCTAAGTAAGGAATTCGTTTGATGGTAGTGGCGAAGTTGAGACCTTTGTTTAGCACTGATTTTTCCGGAGTTGTTAACTGTCACTTACTGATGTTGACAATGGCTTCCACTGGTGAGTAATGGGATTGGATTTTCATAATGATGATTTTCTTCTTATCAAACTTAATAATTTGGCGTGCCTTGACCATATGGATTTACTGTTTGTACGATTTATCCAGATATTGTTAGAATCGGGTTCTGTCATCTATCATAGATATTCTTTCCGGGAACGGGGAGAGTTTGCTCGATATTTCTAACCGGAGTTCATGTTTCTTCCAACGGTTGTTATAAAAAAGACGATTTCTTTGAATCTAAGTATGGACATGATTTTAGTGACATATTTACAGATACCCGTCTAGTAGTGATGGGTCCATGATTAAAAACAAGGACGCCGTAAATTAGAAATGGTTATAATTTTCTTTCTAATCGTTTTTCCATTTGTATGAAATGCATTTTGTTGTTTAGCAGACATGGTAAAACGCTTTGAAATAGAAACAAAAAGAAAAAAATATATAACTGGCACAAATACTTTGGTAATCTGGTCCTCATGTTTCTTTGTGAGAGTGGAAGGCTTGATAGATAATGCTACCTTATTTCATCATTTGTCATATTATCTGGCAATATGGGGTCATTTTAAGTTTAACCAAAATATCTTAAATTGAGCCTCTTTAAAGCGTAAGCATCTGGCGGCAACACCCCACAAGACACCAACTGTACGGCCACCTGCCTCCTATCACGAAAACTATTCATGTTAGACGAACCAGACATGTAGGACACTGCTGGAGAAGCAGGGACGAGCTCATAAGTGATGTATTCTTATGGATCCCCACACATGGCCGAGCAAAAGCAGAACGACCAGCACGAAAATACATTCAGCAAATATGTGAGGATACGGGATGTAGTCCAGAAGACCTGCTAGAGGCGATGAACGATTGGGAAAAGTGGCGAGAGAGGGTCAGGCAGGGATATCCGTTCTACCAGCACGACATGATGATATATATATATATATATATATATATATATATATATATATATATATATATATATATATAAAGGAATCTGTTTTGGAATGTATACGTTGAGTTATAACTCAGAAAAGAGACGTAACTAATCATTAAAATCGCTTATACACTGATATGATTATAATAAATAAAAGTCAAAAATTTAGTTTTTGATTTTTACTGATTAAATGATATAATTCAATAGTTGAATATCAGTCGATTTGTGGAACTCTTTACAGTTATCTCAAAGTAAATACAAAAAGCATGTGCAACTCTTCAGCTCTTAAGACCTGTAATATTAAAATATCAACAGATTCCATGGACGAATTTGAATTTCATGCTTTTAAGAGTATCATTGCTTTTTTCTAAATTTTGGAATTATTCTAAAAAAAGATTTAATTGTTTTTGATAAGTAAAATTCGATGAAAATGATTTAAAACGAAAGGATAATTAAATTAAAAAAAATAGCTTTTTTAAGTGTAAAACAAAAATTGAAATTGCATTATGAAAAATTAAAGTTTTATTCCTTCGCTTCTTTTTATTGAATGAAAAAATGTTTAATTGTTAGATTCTTTTTATTGTACCTATCCATAATGCTACATTTTTAGGGGTAAAATAATAACCAAAATTAATCGAAAACATTGTATATCAGTTACTCAAAAAGTGATGTTTAAAATGACTCATCATATTTTTCAGAACAAAATATATTAACTTTTAATCAGTATAACTCTATAACTATATTTCAAAAGAGATGAACAATTTATTGAAAAGACGTGTACAATTAATTTGAATTAATGCGCAAAAATTTTCCACCAAAAACGAAGAACGTTCATTTTATTTTTTGTTTCTTTTCACTATTATATTTTATACGGAAAATCAGAAAATACATTTTTATAGTGTAAAATATATATATATATATATATATATATATATATATATATATATATATAGTATAAAGGGAAATAATTCAAACGAACCCAGTTTTTATCACTGTCACTAAACAGGGAATTAAGAAGCGATTTTTGACACAGTTTTAAAAACTCTTTAGAAAGCTAAAATTGTAAAAATATTTCAAACCGTTCACGACTTAAGGGTTACATTTTTTTCTCAGAATATTTCGAATGTAAAAAAAAAATACAAAAAAAAAAAAACCCAATATTGTCATACCTGAAGTTTTAGAATTTTTTATAGTTAATGTTTTAGAGGGTAAATAAAAATCCGAATTAAAAGTATGCATTTTTAAAAAAAGAAAAATATTGACTGATACTTGTTCTGTTCCTGAGCATTCACAGTAAAAAGTAATAATCTATAGGAGAAAAAAATCAGGATAATGTTTGAAAAATTTTGCACGTAGAGGGTTACATATTTTTAGATATTCTAGAAGTAAACTAAAAATAGAATAAAAGAAAAAGAAAAACAATTCATTGAATAACAGAATGATTTTCATATGAATTGATAAGCGAATTTTTAAAACCCCAATTAAGGACATATTTTTAATTCTTAGCTCTTCCTGCTTTCAATCATACTCACTAGTGCTTCTAAAATCATATTAGTCCGATCATGGACCAGTTACTTCTGATAGTATATATATATATATATATATATGTGTGTGTGTGTGTGTGTATGCTGGTATGATGTGTTTTCTTATCACTGGCCACAATACGCATCCATTTTCCGTTTTCCGTTTTTTTTTTTATCTTACCCTTTTTCTCCAAATTGATCCATATCAATTGACAATTTCTTCTTCCCATCATCACGAACGTCTTTCCAATGGTGGTTTCCGGATTTTTGGATAGTATTCGAAAAAAAAAAAAAACTGCACCAGTTCATCTATGAACATTGTGACGTGTCCGACCCAGCGGAATTTCTACTTTCCATACTCTGTTATCATATTATTCACTTCGCCCCGATCTCAAATAATTTATCTTCGAATGCGATCGGCCATCGATATTTCACGCATGGCTCTTTCTATGATCTTTTATGTCGTAACCGTTCTTGGTAGCACGAACTTCTCTTGCGTATAACATTGCCAACAAGGCGATACTGTTGAAGACATTGGCATGTACGGGGTGCGGAAGCAAAATACGGATTAATTTTGAAAAAAAAAAAAAGTGATAAATCTCAATTGTTATGACCACCATCTAGCCTAGACTTTTACCCGCTTGATTACGCTATATGGGGTGTTTTAGAGAACAAACCAAATGTAATTTCCTATACAAATATTGCTTCGCTTAAGACTGTTATTGAGAAGGAATGGAATAAAATGCCTGAAGAATTTATTTTGAAGGCGTGCAAATCGTTTCAAGGGGTGTTGATACAATAATTGAAAAAAAAAAAAAAAAAAAAATGACGGATATATTGAATAAATCTGATGTTTTGTTTCTATCTTCTTATTTTGTTGTTTATTTTTTAAACTAAAATTAATTTGGTTTTATAACAGAGTCATTTATTATTATACTAGAATAATCTTAATTTTCTTTCCACACCCTGTAGGATCTTGTCCGGCTTTTCCTTGAGCATATCTTTAATGTGGTAAATGATTTCTTTGTCTCATTCTCCGTGAAATTTCTGCATCTACCTCTAAGTGGATGAAACCTTTAATCCCCTACTATATATATATATATATGAGGGTCTACAAGTTATAGTTACAACAGTTATCTAAAAATAAACAGGAGACTTACACTCCCGATTCACAATTTTGGACAGAAATACTTGAAATTTATTACGATACAGTACAAACATAGAATCTAAATGTCGCAAATGAGAGTATAGACTTTTTTTCTTTATTCACTGTCGACTTTTTATTATAGAACTGAAATATACAATGTGTATATAAGTAACATTGGCGACCTTAGTCGAGGGGGACCCAAAGGCTCTCTTTTCAAAAGCTACTACACCGAAGTGTCGGAGAGGGTGTTACTCCATTCACTGGATTGCTCCACTTTACCCTTACCTTATAATGTTCAGTGTTAAGCAGAGCGCCATCCAGTAGGATTTTCTGAATCTTTGGTGTGACTTGGCCTGAGATTGAACGCCGGTTTTCCGGACCTTTGTCGAACATTCTACTCATTAGGCCATGAGCAGTGATTTGAAATTTTTAAAAATCAGGTAATCATTTTTTTCAGTTTCAAACATTTTCTAGGCAAAAGAGAACAAATATATATATATATATATATATATATATATATATATATATATATATATCAGGGGCGGAGACGGGACTAGTGCTACTCGTGCCCGGCCCGACCAATAACTCGGTCAACGTTATTCAAAACGGATCGGTCAACGTTATTCAAAACGGATTAAAAATCATCAATTAATTTCAAGCAAACATACTTAGTCTGATCTCAATTAAATTACGTATCTGTTCAAGTTTCGATAACTAAGTAGCCAAAATTTCATAAATATATCTAGGAATAATACAACGATGCTGTTTTGAACGGATGGTCTTCGTCCGGCCACCGTCAGATTCATTGAACATCCCATAAAATCGGCTATAATGTTGAACGTGCAATCCGTGCCAGGAACTAGACCCTTATAATAACAGTAATGTTAGAGAAATACGCTTTTTTCTGTAGCCAATAGCAAGAGCTACCCTAACACCTGCTCAAAAATCGTAGCACAGACTGCTGATGAATGTCTTGGGAAGAGAGAGAGAGAGAGAGAGAGAGAGAGAGAGAGAGAGAGAGAGAGAGAGGGGGGATAGCAGATTATAGCCGTCGCCGACGTCATCATCATCGCTATGGTAAATGTTGGTTAAACGGCGTGTTTTAATTCGTTTTTTCACTAACAGATGCCTATTTCTTTAATGAATGTTGCATATATTACATTCTGTAACTAAAATTTGTTTATTTGAATACATTTTCAACAAATAAGCTTTATTTTAAGCGAAATTGAAACTACTAGCTGTGTCTGTGTATATTGTCATCAGTTTCTTTATTCTAATAAATATATTTTTCTCGTCATAGTAATGAACATCTCTTTTCTTCTATACTTTTGAAAGGAAAAAAAATATCTTATCTACTGTATTAACAAGACTACAAATTATATAGTATCTTGATTGTTTACAAAAAAAAAAAAACACCATGCAAGGTACGTTTGTCAATCTGTGCTATGCAATGGAGAATCACGCAATAGCAACTATGATGACTTACTTTGGGTCCACGGACCACGGGTTGGGAACTGAAGTTGACAGAGGGCGGGGGGTGCACGAGTAGCAAAAATAGGCTAGAGTCGCCACTGATATATATATATATATATATATATATATATATATATATATATATATATATACTGCGTATTGCTGTCACAATTTACAATTTTCATGATTTTCACTCGAAAATTCTCGTTGTATGACGCCTGCTTTTAAGAAATGAAAGTAGGTGATTTTTTCTATGGAATTTGACTAGCCCTAACTTATGAAGTGGGGTGGGAAGAAGGAATGTATATCGGATAGCTTTTAGCCACTTTTGTAGCTTAGATGTAGAGGTAAAATGAGAATATCGTAGTTAAGCCTTTCTCTACTTTTATCACCGTAGACTTTAGATTATCGAATTAATATGATGTCTGTATGATTTTTTTTTTTGCGTATTGCAATAAAAATCTAGAATTTACAAGACTTCTCGAAATTTTCTGCACAGTGACCACTGAAATTACTAACAATGGAGGGATAAGATTCACTTAATTTTTTTAATGTAAAAATGTGGTTTCGTATACAGTCTCCATTTATTTTTTTCTCTAAATTTCGCAAAAAAAAGAAAAAGTAGTTGTAATCGTATTTTTTTTCTTTTTAAGACCACTTAAAAATGCTACGGCCTTCCTCCTTCTTCATGGGTATCGTGATCCTCCTTAAATATCTCATTTTAAGTCGAAAGATATTGGGTTAGCTGAGGTCGGCAGTTTCGGTTGTAGTCGTATTGAAGCGTTGTTTGTACCTACAGCGAGGTATCCACTAGACAACTGCCAGTACTGCCATTAAACGCCGCTTATATTTCCTGTCTATGCGTGCTGTATGGTCATATTTGCATTGCACGTGTGTGTGTGTGTGTGTGTGTGTGTGTGTGTGTGTGTAAACTTACATATCTGTAAGCTTGGGGTTCATTTAATCGTCCCCGAATAACATTCTCCCAGTCAAAACTCATAGGATAGTCGCTGGTTTGTGCTGACACTTGATAAATCGTAATTTTTTGCTAATTCTTGACTATATATTTTATAAGGCATGAATCGTTTTCATTTTGGCAAGTCAACTGTCAGTCCAGTCCGTTATACATTTTCGAATACTGATTTTTTATGTGTATTTCTCTTTTTTTGATAGAACGAACGAACAAATAAATAAATAAATAAGACACCCTAACGTAAGTTATTCGTATTTGGTGTCACTTTTCTGATTCATTGATGAATAAAAATCTAAATTTTTCAATATCAGCTTCAGAAAAATAACGTATAAACTTCATATAACTTGGCATACAGGGACCGGACAATATTTTTAGGACACTTTAGTATTCGACTTTCCGAGTACCATAGAGTGGCGAAATTCCTTCAATAGAATAGCATAAACATATAAAGACAAAACCTGTAATAAAAATGGAAGAAAATCGATTAGGAAAGGAAAAATATTTAATTTTCATCATTTTTTACAAAACACACGCGACATTATTTTTCGGACATCATTGAAAAACTGTTAATAGTCTGTAATATCACCTTTCTTCTCAATAACTTTTATCAATCTCTCTTCATAAGGATCAAACATATGCACAATAACATCTCTACGTGTTTCTATTAGTTGTTTTTTGGCTCGTAGTATTCGTTCCCATAGTTGAGCCTCTTTCGTTATTTCAGGTTCATCATAGACAAGTTGCGCAAGCATTTCCCAAACATTTTCTATTAAATTTAGATCTGGGCTTCTTGCAGGCCATTCCAAAGTAGTCATATTCACTTTAGCCATCCATTCTTTCGTGAGTTTTGACACATGGATGCTGTAATTGTCTTGCTGTATAATGGAATCATTCCCCATCTCTTTTTATACTTGGTAGGACTTTCTCATCCAGCAACTGTTTGTAGCTTTCGCTGTTCTGTCGTCCTTTCAGCCACTCCAACCATATATTTCCATTAGCAAAGATCATATCCCAAACCATAACTCCTTCTCCTCCCATCTGTCGTTTGTTCAGTGCAACAGGCTCACCTCTTCTCGACCATGTACACCATCCATCGGTCCCAAAAACTTGAAACGCTTATCATCAGTAAATATAACCTTCTTAAAGACAACAGGCTTTGTTAACCACCTTTTAGCACAGTCCAGTCTTGCTCCTTAATGTTTCTTTGTTAGTGTAATTTTTTTCTTAGCCTTTGCATACTTCAAACCATTCCTATGCAGCGTTCTTTGTACTGTTCGGACGTTTACATCCAATTCACATTTCTCCTTCAATTTTCTTGCTGTGACTTTTTCTCCAGATGTCAAAAGCCATATCACAGTCCTCTTCATTCTCCTTTCAGTCCTCTTGCCAATTGATCTTTTCCAATCTCTCTTCTTTTTCCGCTCGGAGTTTGTCTTCAGCATGTATTCGACCGTTGATTTCGACAGCTTGGTGATCCTTCTGATGCTGAGGCCATCTTCCCGCTTCTTCCGTGCCAAACAAATGACTTCTTTTGAATGCATTTACCTCATTAAACTTAATTGTTTTGCCAAGAAATGTCCGGACTATTTATGCTGTTAGATTGTCCGATGTTAACATTGTAGTAGGGGCGCCAGTGACCCAGAACAGTGTACAAGCAGAAAATTTGCATACAGCAACATATACATGAACATAGCTCTTAATAAAATAGAATTTTTTGTCATGTTCGAAACATATTGTCGCGCCAGCTTTCGCAAAAATCACAAAAAACTAAAACTATCAAAGCCAAACTAAAAAAAAAATGATTACACTAGTAGTGGATTTTCACTCCTCAACTACGTACTTACAATCTCAAAATTTTTTGCACTAGTGACCACCTTGAAGTACTTTTTTCAAAGTGTCCGAAAAATATTGTCGGGCCCCTGTAATAAAACATTTATTTTCTTCACTCAGAGAAAGAGTTCCTGGTCCACAATAACGAAAATTTTTAGTTCTTTTGCACAGTGTTTTTCCGACGCGTACTGCAGTCATTTTCCTTCATTAAAAAAAATAAATAAATAAAAAATAAATAAACCGAGTCGAGAGGAGGAAAAAAATGGTTGGACTATAAGAAAAACTCATTAAACCCAGGAGATGAATATGAATATAGGAAAGACGAATGTTGCGTAGCCATAAAACTTTCATCACAAATAATATGAAGCAAAACATGTCAAAAACATCTCTAATGATTAAGAAAGTGAAACCTTTAGAGAGGACCTAAATCTCTTTTAATAGCACCATAAAACAATGCCATAAGAACCGGTTATATCTGAACTGAAATTGAGAATACGTCAATGAATAGCAAGTATATAACGTGAAGACAGATATAAAACGCTTAATTACACAATAAACGAAGGTAGCAAACTTCCAGAAAAGAAGTGCAAGACCACGCTTGAGAAAATGTGAAAGGTGTTCCACTGGAAATTGTGAAAGAGATTATAATTTTGATCATAATAACAAATGGTAATCAGCCCACTCGGTTGAGGCTGTTAAATTCACTGACTGCATCTCCGCAGAAGGGTAAGTCCGGCTGAACGAGAGTCCTGGATATAAACTGCGCTAAACTGCATCTGATAGTGAGTCTCTGGGGAAGGAGAGCATTACTTTATTGCAATTACTCTCAGATCTACTCTGAATCGGAGTGGTAGTACCTGTTAGGGTCCCATCTATGGGTCGAATATAAGAGTTTAAATATTTAACTGTGTACAAACAAATGATTGAAATTAAATTGAATTTTTAGTGTTCGATAGGAATGCTTAAAACCATTCAACTCTGCGCAAATAATTGTTTTGGTGTTTGATAGCAATTCTTGAAGCAATTTAACTTTGTGCAAACAAATGATTAATAGCCAATAGAATTATTCTAGTTTGGCTGGAATGCTTGAAACCTTTTACCAGAGTAGGAAAATTGAATTATTGTTATTACAAAGATATACTAAGCGCAAATAGTGTTGAATAGAATTCATCATCATCATCATCATCATCATATCGCGCTGGTAGCACGGATATCCCTGACCCTCTCTCGCCACTCCTCCCTATCGTTCATCGCCCTAGGCAGGTCTTCAGGACAACATCCCGTATCCTCACATAGCTGCTGAATGTACGTTCGAGCTGGTCGTCCTGCTTTTGAGCGGCCATGTGTGGGGATCCATAAGAGTACATCTCTTATGAGTTCACCTCTGCTTCTCCAGCAGTGTCCTGCATGTCTGGTTCGTCTAACTTGGATAGTTTTCGTGATAGGGGGTAGGTGGCCGTACAGGTGGTGTCGTGTGGGGTGTTGCTGCCAGGACTTGTTCAGGATTGCACGCAGCATTCTTGTGTAATTGCCATTTAGCTTCTTCTCCAGCCGTTTTGTTAGCGTCCATGTAGTGCATCCATATAGCAGTATCGATGTGACCGCTGCCTGGAAGAAACTGCGTTTCATTTTATCGGTTAGTTCTGATTTCCATATAATCGATAGCCTATTGATAGCTGTCCATGCTTTCGTTAACCTCGTTTCGATGTCCTTTTCGGTTGATTCGACGCTGCTTCCTAGGTACGTGAATTTGTCTACTAGTTTAAGTGGGGTTCCTTCTAGAGTGAAGATGCCCCCCGTTTGGTTATAGCACATATATTCCGTTTTGTGTGCTCACAGAGGAAAGATGGAACAAATCCTACTAGCGTACGGTAAACCTAAAGAAACTGTAGCGGCAATAACGATTCTCTATAGAAACACTAAAGTAAAAGTACGATCACCGGATGGAGACACAGAATACTTTGACATTGTAGCAGGAGTACTACAAGGGGACACGCTGGCCCCGTACCTCTTTATCATTTGTCTAGACTACGTACTTAGAACATCGATTGACAAAATCAAAGAGAATGGCTTCGAACTGACGAAGAAAAGAAGCAGAAGATACCCCGCAACAACAATTACCGATGCCGACTACGCCGATGACATAGCGATACTGGCAAATACACCTGACCAAGCCGAAACACTTCTGCATAGTTTGGAACGAGCAGCAGCAAGCATGAATAGAATTACTAGCTTTTAATAGCAGCGTAAGATACAACAGAGCTATGGGTCATTTACAAAACGTTATCTTCAAACTATTCGGTTACAAATCATGTGTATATATAAATGTATATATGTGGTGCATTCAATAAGTTACCAGAATCTTTTTGTACGGTCATTTAAAATTGTCGTAGACTCTTGAAAATTCAGTATCTTATTGCTATACATCTTATGAGATGACTGACTAATTTTTATGATTTCAGGTTCAAATGAACACCTAAAGCAGCAATTGGAATACACCCTACTAAAGCCTAATTCTTAAAGCTGGTGAATTTCAAAAATGCAATCTGGACGTGAGGACACTTTAAAAGAACGATACGCAATAATATTTTGTTCTAAACTTGTAAAAATGTCACAGAAACGTATGGAATGCTTCAGACTGCTTTTGGAGCATCTTGCATGAATAGAACATCAGTCTCTGAGTGGCATAAGAGATTCAAGGAAGGCAGAGAGTCTTTGAGGGATGATGAGAGGTGTGACCAAGATGGGCATCAAGACAGCTCCTAAGCCTCTCTATAGTCCAGACCTTCCTCCCTGTGATTTTTGGTAATTTGCTAAGCTCAGAGGCTGTAGTTATGAGACAATTGAGATGAAAGAGGCCGTGACGAAGGTCATTGACACGCTCCCACAAGTGGACTTCTATGGGGGCTTTCCAGAAATTGTTGGAACGGTACAACAAGTGCATTGCAGCCGGAGGAGATTACTTCGAAGGGGACTCAATTTTCATGTGTGTACTATCAATAAAAGTGCACATACGAAAACGTTTGTTTGAACAACTTTATTATATATCTTGGTCCTCTTCAAGGGATGCAGTTTACTGTCACACGCAGGACAATAATCATTTGTTTGCACGAGGTTATCGGTATCAAGGGCCTCTGAAGAAGATACAATTTAACGTCCCACACAATGCAATAATCATTTGTTTTCACAAAGTTAAATAGTTGGTAGGGCTTCTCAAGAATATGCTGTTTACTGTCACACGCAGGACAATAACCATGTTTGCAGAAACTTATACAGTATCTATGGCCTCTCCAGCAGATGCAGTTAAAACTCACATGTAGGATAATAATCATTCGTTTGTATGAATTTATTTGGTATCTATGGCCTCTACAGTGGATGCTGTTTGTTGTCACCCGCAAGAATATAAACATATATTAGCACAAACTTATATTGGATCAAGGGCCTCTGAACCAGAAACAGTTTATTGTCACCCCGCAGGATAATCATTTGGTTAAACAAATATACTTTAACCAAGGCCTCTTCAACAGATGTTGATTTCTGTCAAACGCAGAACAATAATCAATTGTTTACACAAAGTCATACAGTGTCTAATGTCTTTCAAGTAGATGCAATTTACTACCATACATAGGATAATGATCATTTGTTTGAAGAAACTTATAAGGTATCAAGTGTCTCTCAAGATGCAGTTTACTCTCACAAACCGGACAATAATCAGTGGTATCCTAAATATTATATGGTATCAAGAGATTCTCATGCAGATGCAGTTTAATGCCCTCCCCCGCAGGATAATAATCATTTGTTTGAACCAACTTATACGTTATCTCAGACGACAATAACCATTTATTTACAAAAATGTATATGCTACCTCACGAGAAGATGCAGTTCAGAGTAACAAACAGAACGAAAATCATTTGTTAGCAAAAATTTATACGGTATATATGGCCTGTCCAGGAAGAGCACTTTACTGCCACACACAGGGTATTAATCATTTGTTTAAGCAAACGTAAATGTAGGCTACAGATTATCAAACAGATGAAGTTTGCTGTCAACTGCAGGTCAATAATTTATTGGTTTCACAAAGTTATGTGTTATATAGTGCCTCTCCGTCATTTAAAATTTACTGTCACACGAATAACAAGAATCTTTTGTATGCCCAAATTTATGTAGTATCTTGTGACTCTCCATCAATTGCAGTTTACTGTCACACGCATAAAAATAATCTTTTTTGTACACAAATTTATGTAGTATGTCGTGCCTCTCCAGAATTTGCAGTTAACTGTCACACGCTTAAAAAGAATCTTTGTTTGCCCACATTTATGTTGTATCTTGTGCCTCTCCAGCATTTTCAGTTTATTGTCACACATATAACTATAATCTTTATTTGCCAAAATTTATGTAGTATCTTGTGCCTATCCGGTATTTGCAGCATACTGTCACATATATAACAAGAATGTTTAGTTTGCCCAAATCTATGTAGTATCTGGTGCCGCTCCAGCATTTACTGTTTATTGTCACACGCATAACAAGAATCTATTGTTTGCACAAATTTTTGTAGTATCTAATGCCTCGCCAGCATTTACAGATTACTGTCAGACGCATGACAATAATTTTTGGCTTGCACAATGTTATGTACTATCTAATGAGTTATCAGCATTTGCATTTTCTTATCAAAAGCAGAATAATCATTTGTTTGTAACACCGATGACAGTAATCAAGTGCCACTCCAGCATTTGCAGTTTGATGTCACACTCATGTCAATAATCTTTTTTTTTTGCACAAAGCTATGGAGTATCTAGTGCCCCTCCAGCAGATGCTCTTTACTGTCATACACATGACAATTATATATGCTGTATACAAATTTATGTAGTATGGAGTACGCCTCCAACATTTGTAGTTCACAATCACACACGTGACAATACACTTTGTTCGCACAAATTATTGAGTATCTAGTACCCATCCAGCATTTGCTGTTTTACTGTCGCGAAAACGACAATAATATTTGCTGTTGACAAAGTTATTTTGCATTTGGTTCCTCTCGAGCTTTTGCAGTTCACTTTAACATGAATGACAATATTATTATGTTTGCTCGAAGATCTGTATTGTCCAGTGCCTCTGCAACATTAGCAGTTCACTTTCACATGAATGACAATATTATTATGTTTGCTCGAAGATCTGTATTGTCCAGTGCCTCTGCTACATTTGCAGTTTACTGTGAAATGTATGACAATAGTCTAGTACATCTTCGGAATTGTCCGTTTACTGTCACACGCATGACAATAATGCTTCGTTTATCACACGCCAAATATTATTCTAGTGCCTGACAAGTATTTGTAGTTTACAGTCACCTGAATGACAATAATCTTTTGTTTGCACAAAGTAATATAGTATCTTGTGCCAATCCAGCATTTGTAGTTTACTGTCACACGCATAATTTTTTTTCTTTGAACAACGTACGTAATATCTAGTGCCTCTTCAGCATCTGCAGTTTACTGTCACACGCAAAACATGAATATTTTTTACACAACGTAATTAGTATATCGTGCCTATCCAGCATTTGAAATTTACTGTCAAACGTATAACAAAAAATTTTGGTTTGCACAACATATGTAGTATCTAACGCCTCTCCAGCAGTTGCAGTTTACTGTCACGCACATGACAAGAACCTTTTGTTTGCAAAAAATTATGGAGTATCTAGTGCCTCTCCAGCATTTGCAGTTTACCGTCACACGCATACCAAAAACCTTTTGTGTGCACAACATATGTAGTATCTATTGCCAAAAATGTCAAAAACATAACAAGAATCTTTTGTTTGCACGACGAATGTCGAATCAAGTGCTTCTCCATCATTGCAGTTTAATATCTTACGCATGACAAGAAACTATATTAGCACAACATATATACTATATTGTGCCTGTTATATGCATAAGAAGATTCATTTGTTTGCACAACGTTTGTAGAATCTAGTGCCTCCCCAACATTTTCAGTTTACTGTCACATGCATAACAAGATTCATTTGTTTGAACAACGTTTGTAGAATCTAGTGCCTCCACAACATTTTCAGTTTACTGTCACATGCATAACAAGACTCATTTGTTTGCACAACGTTTGTAGAATCTAGTGCCTTACAAGAAATCGCAGTTTACAGTCACAGGATTAACAATAATAATTTCTTTGCTCAAAGATATGTTGTATCTAGTGCATCTCATGTATTTGTAGTTTACTAACACACGCATGATAAGAATCTTATTTTGCTCAAAAACATGTAGTATCTAGTGCCTCTCCAGCATTTGTTGTTTAATGTCACACCCCCTTTAAAAAATCTTCAATGTGCACAAAGTCATATGCAGTACATAGTGACTCTGGAGTATTTGTTGTTTGTTTTTACACGCATAACAAGAATCTTTTGTTTGCAAAACGTATGTAGAATCTGGTGCCTCTCCAGCCTTTGCTATTTACACTCACACGTATGAAAAGAATATTTTCTTTGTACAAGGTATTTAATATCTAGTGCCTCTCCAGCATTAGCCATTTACTGTCACACGCATAAAAATAAACTTTTGTTTGCACAACGTATGCTGTTTCTGGTGCCTCTCCAGCCTTTGCTATTTATACTAACACGCATAAAAAAGAATATTTTGTTTGTTAATGTATGTAGTATCAAATGCCTCTCAAGCATTTCTGTTTAAAGTCACACATAATCTTTTGTTCGCAAAATGTTATGTATTCTCTTGTGCCTCTCCAGTAATTGCAGTTTATGTAAAATGTATAAGAATTTTTTGTTTGCGCGACATATGTTGTATCTAACGCCTCGCCAGCATTTGCAGTTAATTTTTACACGTATAACAAGATTTTTTTTTTTTGCAAAACTTATGTACAATCTCCCCAGCATTTGCTGTTTTCTGTCTCACGCACGACAAGATTTTTTTGTTTGCCCAAAGATATGTAGTATCTAGTGCCGCTTCTGCATTTTCAGTTTACTGTCACACGCAAAACAAGAATCTTTTCTTTGCAGACATTTTATCGGATATACTGACGCTCCACCATTTGCAGTTTACTGTCACACGCATAGCAAGAACATTTTGTTTGCACAAAATTATGCAGTATAAAGTGCCTCTCCAGCATTTTCACTTTAATGTCACACTCATTAAAATATTCTTCAGTGTGGACACAGTCATGTATTACCTAGTGACCCAGCAGCATTTGCAGTTTGTCACACGCATAACAAGAAACTTTTGTTTGCAAAACATATGTAGAATCTAGTACCTCTCCAGCATTCGCCGTTTACTGTCACACGCTTAACAAGTATCTTTTGATTACCCAAATTTATATGGCATCTAGTGCCTCTAGGGAATTTGCTTTTTACTGTCTTATGCATAACAGGAATTATTTGTTTGCACAAATTCATGCAATATCTAGTGTCACTTCATCATTTGCAGTTTACAGTCAAACGTAAACAAGAATCTTTTGTTTGCCCAAATTTATGTAGTATCTTGTGCCTTTCCGTCGTTTGCATTTTTCTGTCACACGTATGACAAGAATCTTTTCTTTGCACATATTTATGTAGTATCTAGTATCTCTCCATCAACTGCATTTACGGTCACAAACACGACAAGAATCCTTTGTATGCACAAATTTATGTTGTATCTTGTGCTTCAGCAGCATTTGCAGTTCACTGTCACACGCATAAAAAGGATATTTTGTTTGCATACCGTTATATAGTATCTCTTACCACTCCATCATTTTCAGTTTACTGTCACAGGCATTACAAGAAACTTTTGTTTCCAAAAATTTGTGTAGTATTTATTTCTTTTCCATCAGTTGCAGTTTACAGTCACATGCTTAAAAAGGATCTTTTGTTAGCCCAAATTCATGTTATATCATTTGCTTCGCCAGCATTTGCAGTTTACATAGAAAAATATTCCGTTTGCCAAAATTTATGTAGTAGTTATGTTGTGTCTAGTGCCCCTCATTCATTTTCTGTTTACGGTCACACGCATAACAGGTGTACTTTGTTGGCCCACATTTATGTTTTATCTAGTGCCTCTACAACATTTGTAGTTTACTGTCACACGCATAACAAGAGTCTATTGTTCGCACAAAATATGTGGTATCTAGTCCTCTCCATTATGTGCAGTTTACTGGCACACATAAAAAGAATCTTTTTTTTGCCCAAAGTTATATAGTGTCTAAAGCCTCTTCAGCATTTACACATTACCGTCACATGCATAAAAAATCTTTTGTTTGCCACAAGTTAAATAGTATCTTGTGCCTCGCAAGCTTTTGCAGTTTACCGTAACATGCATAAAAACAATCTTTTGTTTGCCCAAAGTTATACAATATCTAGTGCCTTTCCTGCATTTTCAGGCTACCATCACACGCATAAAAAGAATCTTTTGTTTGGCGAAATTTTTATAGTATCTAGTGTCCCTCCATCATTTACAGATTACTTCACACGAACAAAAAGTATCGTTTGTTGGCCCAAAGTTATATAGTACGTAGTGCCTCTTCAGCATGTTTTTCGATTGCCCAAAGTTATATAGTATCTACTGACTCTCCAGCATTTGCAGTTTACCGTCACACGCATAAAAAGAATCTTTTGTTATCCCAAAATTATATAGTATCTAGTGCCTCTCCAGTATTTGTCGTTTACCGTCACACGCATAAAAAGAATCTTTTGTTAGCCCAAAATTTAAAAGTATCTAGTGCAACTCCATCATTTACAGACTACCGTCACACGCATAAAAAGTTTCTTTAGTTTTCCCAAAGTTATATAGTATCTATTGCCTCACCAGCATTTTCAGTCTACCGTCACACGCATAAAAAGAATATTTTCTTTGCCCAAAGTTGTATATAATCCTGTGCCTCTGCAGCATTTCACAGTTTACAGTCAACCGTAGAAAAAGAATCTTCTTTTTTTCCAAAAGTTATATAGTATCTGTTGTCTCTGCAGCATTTTCAGTCTACCGTCACACGCATAAAAAGAATATTTTCTTTGCCCAAAGTTATATATCATCCCGTGCCTCTGCAGCATTTCACAGTTTACCGTCACCCGTAGAAAAATAATCTTCTTTTTTCACAAAGTTATATAGTATCTAGTGCCTCGCCAGCACTTAGAGATTACCGTCACACTCATAAACAGAATCTTTTGTTTGCCCAAATTCATATAGTATCTAGTTCCACTCAAACATTTGCAGATTACTGTCACCCGAATAGAAAATTTATTAAGTTTGCCCAAAGTTATATAGTACTATTTACCAACCCCTCCGCTCGGGAAGGATATGACACAAGGTCAATTTTTAAGCGGAGTTTAACAGGTTTGAATTCAGAGTTTTCCTTCTCCTAGACTAGTTGCCTCACCAAGGCTGAAGAACCTAGTCCGTCCTACTATTTACCCATAGCTGGAGGGAGAATAAGGGGGTTCATACCTTTCCCAAGGGTATTTGCCCGAAAGTGAACGTAATAGAGCAACTGGAGTACGAACTCGCGTACTACGATTCCGCAGTTCATCGCTTTAACCATTACACCACGAGGACACCCCAAAGTTATATAGTATATAGTGCCACACCAGCATTTGCTGTTTACCGTCACATGCATTAAAAAATCCTTTTTTTGCACAAAGTTATATAGTATATAGTTCCTCTACAGCATTTGTAGTCTACCGTCACACGCATAAAATACTCTTTTCTTGTCCCAAAGTTATATAGTATCTAGTGCCTCTCCAGTATTTACAGATTACTGCCACATGCATAAAATGTATCTTTTTTTTGCCCAAGGTTCTATAGTATCTAGTTCCTCTCCAGCATTTACAGTCTACCGTCACACGCATAAAAGGAATGTTGGCCCAAAATTATATAGTATCTAGTGCCTCTCCAGCATTTAGATATTACCGTCACACGAATAAAAAGAATGTTTGTTTGTCCGAAATTATATAGTATCTAGTGTTAACCGTCACCAGTATAGAAAAAATGTTTTTTCTTTTCAGAAAGTTATATAATATTTAGTGCCTCTCGAGCAACTGCAATTTACAGTCAAACGTATAAAAAGAATCTTTTGTTGGTCTAAATTTATATAGTATCTAGTGCCTCTCCAGCATTTGCAGTTTACAGTCACACTCATAAAAAGTATATTTTGTTGGCCTACATTAATATAGTATCTAGAGACTCTCCAGTATTTGCCGTTAACCCTCACACGCATAAAAATAATGTTATATGGTATTTAGTTCCTCTCCAGCATTTACAGTTTACCGTCACACGCATAAAAATAATCTTTTGTTAGCCAAAAGTTATATAGTATTTAGAGCCTATCCAGCATTTGCAGTTTAAGCGTCACAAGCATAAAAATAATCTTTTGTTTGCACAAACTTATAGAGTAACTAGTGCCTCTCCATCATTTGCAGTCTACCCTCACACGCATAAAAAATCTTTTGTTTCTCCAACGTTATATACTATCTAGTGCCTCTCCAGTATTTGCAGTTTACCGTCATATGCATAAAAAGAATCTTCTGTTTACCCAAATTTATGTAGGCGGTAGTGCCCTCTCAGCATTTGCAGTGTACCGTGACACGCATAAAATTTTATTTTTTTGGCCCAATGTTATATAGTATCTTGTGTCTCTTCAGTATTTATAGATTACCTTCACACGCATAAAATGAATATTTTGTTTGCCCAAAGTTATATAGTATCTAGTGGCTCTCCAGCATTAACAGTTTACCCACACACGCATAAGACGCTCCTTTTGTTTGCCCAAAGTTATATAGTATCAAGTGACTCTCCAGCATTTGCAGTTTACCCTCATACGCATGAAAAGAATATTTTGTTTGCCCAAAATTATAAAGTATCGACTGCCACTCCAGCATTTGCAGTTTACCGTTACACGTAAGAAAAGAATATATTGTTGTTCCAAATTAATATAGTATCTAGTCCCTCTCCATTATTTGCAGTTTACCGTCAGACGTAGAAAAAGAATATTTTGTTTACCCAAAATTATGTAGTTCCTTGTGCCTGTCCAGTATTTACAGATTACCGTCACACGCATAAAAAGAATCTTATGTTTGCCCAAAGTTATACAGTATATAGTGCCTTCCAACATTTACAGTCTACTGTCACACGCATAAAAATAATATTTTGTTCTTCCAAAGTTATATAGTATCTTGTCCCTCTCCAGCATTTGCAGTTCACCGTCACAAGAATAAAAAGAATCTTTTGTTTGCCCAAAGTTTTATAGTATCTAGTACCTCTCCAGCAACTACGGTTTACCGTCAAACGCATAAAAAGAACCTATTGTTTTCCGAAAGTTATACAGTATCTAGTGCCTAACCAGCATTTGCAATTTGCCGTCACACGCATAAAAAGAACTTTTCTTTGCCAAAAGTCATATAGTATCTAGAGCCTCTCTAGCATTTGCAGTTTACCGTCACACGCAGAAAAATAATCTTTTTTCCTCAAAGTTATATCGCATCTATTACTCTCAAGGAATTAACCATTTACCATCACACGCATAAAAATCATCTTTTGTTTGCCCACAGTTATATAGTATCTAGTGCCTCTCCAGTATTTGCAGTTTACTCTCGCATGCATAACAAGAATCTTCTCTTCGCAAAAAGTTATGTACTATCTAGTACCTCTCCAGCATATTCAGTTTCTCTCCCGAGAAAAACAAGAAACATTTCTTTACCCAAAATTAAGAAGAATCTCGTGCCTCTACAGCATTTGCAGTTCACCGTCACATGCATTACAAAAATATTTTGTTTGCCCAAAATTATTTAGTATTTAGTTCCTCACAAGTATTTGCATTTTAATGTCTAACGCATAACGAGAATCCGTTGATTGCCAAAAGTTATATAGTATCTAGTGCCTCTCCAGATTTTGCTGTTTATCTTCACACGCATAACAAGAATTTTTTTGTTTTCCCTAAGTTTTGTAGTATCTAGTGCCTCTCCAGCATAAGCAGTTAACTCTCACACGCAAAAAAATAATAAGTTTTTTGCTCAAAGTTTTGTAGTATCTTGCGCCTTTCGAGCATTTGGAGTTTACTGTCTAACGCATCACAAGAGTCTTTACTTGGCACAAATTTACGTAGTATCTACTACCTCTCCAGCATTTGTGCTTTACTGTCACACGCATAACAAGAATCTTTTCTCCGCACTAAGTTATGTAGCATCTTTTGACTCTCCAGCATTTCTACTTTACTGTCACACGCATAACAAGAATGTTTTGTCGGCCCAAAGTTATGTAGTAGCTAGTGCCTTAACAGCATTTGAAATTTACTGTCACACGCGTAACAAGAATCTTTTGTCGGCCCAAAGTTATGTAGTAGCTAGTGCCTTAACAGCATTTGAAATTTACTGTCACACGCATAACAAGAATGTTTTGTCGGCCCAAAGTTATGTAGTAGCTAGTGCCTTAACAGCATTTGAAATTTACTGTCACACGCGTAACAAGAATCTTTTGTCGGCCCAAAGTTATGTAGTAGCTAGTGCCTTAACAGCATTTGAAATTTACTGTCACACGCGTAACAAGAATCTTTTCTTTGCAATAAGTTATGTTGAATCTAGTTCCTCTCCATTTTTTCCAGAGTACAGTCACACACATAATAAGAATCTTCAGTTTGCCTAAAATATTGTAGTTTCTAGTGCCTCTCCAGTATTTGCAGTTTACTTTCACACGCTTAACAAGATTCTTCATTTTCGCAATATTATGTAATATCTCGTGCCTCTCCAGTATATTTCAGTTTACCGTCGATTGCATAATAAGAATATTTTCTTTGCCAAAATCTATGTTGTATCTTGGGCCTCACCAGCATTTGCAATTTACTGTCACTCGCATAACAAGATTCTTCTGTTTGCACAATGTTATACAGTATCTAGTGCCTCTCCAACCATTGCAGTTTACTATCACAAGTGTAAGAAGAATATTTTGTTTGCCCAAATTTATACAGTATGTTTGGTCTCAGCAGCAGATGTAGTTTTTAATCACACATAGGAAAATAATCATTTGTTTGCCTAAATTTATGTGCTCTCTAGAGCCTCTCCAGCAGATGCAGTTTACTGACACGCTGGACCAAAATCATTTGCTTTAGTAAACTTTTTTGGTATATTGTGCCTCTTCAGAATATGCAGTTTTTAGCCACTTCTAGGATAAAATTGATTTGTACCAATTTAGACAGTGTTTAGAGCGTCTCCCTCAGATCCAGTTTATGTACACGTGGGTATAATCATTTCTTTGCACACATTTATATTGTATCTAGTGCTTTTCATGTAGATGCAATCTGATGTCACACGCTGGTCAATAACCATGTGTTTGCACAAATTTATACAGTATGTTGTCTCTCTCCAGCAGATGCACTTTACTGACACCCACATGACTATAATCATTTTTGTATGAAGTTATGCAGTATGTTGGGCCTCCATGATATATAGGGCCTCTCCAGCTGATGTCACACGCATGACAATAATCTTTTTGTTTATACAAAGTCATATGGCATCTATGGCTTTTCCAGCAGATGCACTCTACTGACACCCGAAAGACAATAATTATTTGTTTTTTACGAAGTCATATGGTATCTATGGCCTCTCTAGCTGATGCAGTTTGCTATCTTACCCAGGACACATTATTTTCTCCTCAATAGTGGCATGGTTTGAGGTATATATTCACTAATTTATATATATATATATATATATATATATGTGTGTGTGTGTGTGTGTGTGTGTGTGTGTGTGTTTATTTGTGTGTGTGTATAAAGGATTTTTTGTGTATCTATTTATAGTACTAAAAAGACCAATTAGAAATAGAGGCAAATCAATATCTGCTTCTCTTCAGATCGCTTGATATTAGTGATAAGTAAGTAAAATAAAGTTGTCTCCCTTTAGTCGAGGGTAACCCGAAGGCTCCCTTTTCGATAGCTACTACACCGAGGTGTAGGGGAGGGCGATACTCCTTTCCCTGGATTGCTCACCTTTACCCTTGATACGTACCTTGTAATCCTGAGTGTTAAGTATCATTTTTTGAGTCTTTTGTATGACTCGACCTAGATCTCCCGGGCCATTGGCGAACACTCTAATCATTATACCAATGTCTGGTATACTTAGTGATAATGTTCACCCAGTATGGTGATAAATTAATAGTTTGAGGGTTGTTTTTTTTTCGTATTATAACATACTATGAAGAAGCTGAAGTGCGATTATATACTGACTTAAAATATTTGACACGTAAACTGTTATATACTCTGTATATTTTCAAAGAAAGAAGATCGTAATTGCACAAAATAGAATAAAAAATACTCACCATATTTTCCCTGGGAATATATGAAATGAATACAAAAATAGACACCTACGCACACATACATACATATAAATCTTTTTATGTTAAGCAATCACCTGAACGAATATAATTATTCATATATTTGTTTTCTACGTGTATAATGTGGGCGTATTTGTGTCTGGTTATATGCATATATCTGCAACTCAAATAAAAAGGAATTATGAAAGTCAATTAATTTGACACGGGGAAAGTGTAACAGAGCAGATTTAGTCAACGGATTCCAGCCGGCTGGAAATACTATTCGGCATGGATTTTAGATTGGGGCAGTACGCTAAGAAATCGAGATGGATTTTTTTCTATTATTTGAAATAAGAGAAGATGAAAAAATAAGAATGTTTTTCTAAAAATTTTTTTCTGACCAGATAAAGAAAGAAAGGAGAAAGTTAACATCTGTTGTCATCGGCGAGACAGCTAGCCCATAACAACGAGAAAGTGAGGTCTTAAGCGGTTAGCCCGGTGATGCAAGCCACTGGCCGAAGAAAAAATCAAACTTGGAGAAATGGAAAATTTTTAGCTAATTTTGGAAGTGATGACGTGTGAATCGCTTGAGGAAAAAATGACTGTCCCCTTGCAGCGAAGAGGAAAGAAAGCATTCAGCATTCCTGTAAAAGGATTACCTATTGCCACTCGCGTAATGCAGAGCTCTTCTAATGAATTGACCACTCTATAGCCGGTAGCGTATATATATATATATATATATATTCAAAAGAACAGAGATACATATGCATTAAATGCGTTCGGTCATTCTATGTTTACTGGTGGCTGTGTGGCATGATATCAAACTAATGAAAAATAAGTCGGGTTTCGATCTCTGCTTGAAGCATTTGGCGTGTCTAGCCTACAACAAAACAGTCTGTCTGTGGATGATTATATATATTGTTTGCTTTAATGCCATATCAAACCTTTGATGGTTATTTATGTAAAACCCTGTTCCTAAATTTCTTAGTGAATAATTTTTATGTTCCATTAGTTTTCTGACAAGCTAAAAATCTTGAGTTTGCACAGTTAAATGGTTTCAAGGATTGATATCCAAGTCTATTAGACTCTTGATCTCTCAGTATATATACCATCATCATCATAATCATGTTGTATCGCTTGCACGGATATCCCTGACCCACTCTCGACATTTTTCCCTATCGTTCATCGCCTCTGGCAGGTCTTCAGGGCTACATACCGTATCCTCACATACCTGCTGTATGTATGTATGTTCGAGCTGGTCGTCCTGCTTTTGCTCGGTCATATATGGGGGTCTATAGGAGTACATCCCTTATGAGCTCGTTTTTGCTTCTCCAGCAGTGTCCTGCGTGTCTGGTTCGTGTAACTTGTGTAGTTTTCGTGATGGGAGGCAGGTGGCGCTATAGTTGGTGCTTCGTGGGGTGTTGCGGCCAGGACTTGTTCCCTATTGCTCGCAAAATTCTTGTGTAATTGCCGTCTAGCTTCTTCTCCAGCCGTTTTGTTAGCGTCCAAGTATATATATATATATATATATATATATATATATATATATATGTAACCGAATGATATATATTGTAGATCTTTATAATAATTAAGCGAAAAGTAATCATCATTGAAGTATAGAAAGAAGGCAAGTTTGGTATTCAATTGTTGCTTCAAGTAATTGTTCTTAATATAAATAATTTTTATAGTTATTCAGTGTCAATATTCATATCGAATACGAATAATTTAAAACAGGCTTTTTTAATCCATACATAAGACCCAAACAGGTATTTGAATCTGATTTGAATCTGGAAGTAATAGCAATGAAATGGTATCCTACTCGTACTACATCTCCAGAACAGCAAAGTATTTTTAATGTTTTTCTCAAGAAATCAATGCTGTTCAATATTAGGAAGAAAAACCTACTAAAGTCGAGGAATTGCCAATTAATGCAGATAAAAAGCAACAGCCCCATGGCATAGTTATACACTATATATATATATATATATATATATATTCAGTCAGCTTTGTAATGAATTTTCTTTTTAAAAAATTAGATTAATCAAAATGATAGAAAGTTGGATAAATCAAGCACGTCAAATAATCCTCATTTACTTATAAGTAGAAAAATTCAGAAAGCGGTTCAGTTTGAGAAAGTTCTTAAATATCAAAAATGAAATCAAAGAACAAAATATTGAGCCTCTAAACAGGTTTTAAGTGTTTGATATTTCCAACTCTCCACATATTTCTTTAATATTGTCAGATTTACAAAAATATATCATTTCAACACGAATTAAAATATATCATCTTAACTTTTAATGGACACTTAATTTAGAAGAGGATTTGGAATATAAAATATTATAAGAACTGAACGTATGATGGACTGCTTTAATTTTCTAAACAACGGAGGAAAACAATAACAAAACAAAAATAAATTTAATATTATTGACAAATACTTTGTACAATTAGTAAGAAGAAAAGTGGAAAAATCAGCAGTAAAATTTCTTTATGAAAACAGTAAAACATCGAAAATATTTTGGTTTTTTAAATTTTTTTTTAATAGCATATCAACCTTTATCTGTTATTTAAAGCCAAGTCCATCCTTCTAGAAGAAGAGT
>OY757931.1:80035823-80073323 GCA_963585895.1 Sepioteuthis lessoniana | reverse complement strand
GTGATTGTTTTTGCGGGGTACTTTTTGCTTCTTTTCTTAGTCAGCTCGAAGCCATTTTCTCTGATTTTGTCGATCGAAGTTCTAAGCACGTAGTCTAGACAGATGATAAAGAGGTATGGGGCTAGCGTGTCTCCTTGTAGTACTCCTGCAACAATGTCGAAGTATTCCGTGTCTCCATCTGGTGAACGTACCTTTACTTTTGTGTTTTTGTAGAGGATCATTATTGCTGCTACGGTTTCTTTTGGTAGGCCGTATGCTAGTAGGATTAGTTCCATTTTCCCTCTGTGGATGGAGTGAAAAATGCGCTAGAATGAAGCAAAGATAGGGAAGGTGAAAGCCTCCACCCAACTAACTTTAGAATTATGTAAATTTTTAAATGAATACTCTTTCTAATCGGCTAAATTATTTTCAGGTAGACAATTGTTAAATATGTAAGATTTGTTTAAATTTAGCGCGCAAAAATCAGTAATTCAACAAATGAAAGAAAGGCCTTTATAATAATCTAATGGAAAAAGCAAAAATAGGGAAGGTGAAATCCCCCGATACCTCCTAACTTTAGAATAGAAATTTGTTGAAACTCAGATGACGTGTAACTCTTAGGAAAGATATTTTAAAAAAAGAGTCATTCACTTAGTAGTTAGGTAGCAGAATTCGAAGGATAAGGTCGTAAATATGAAGCATGTCTGAAATTTCATAGGAGCTAAGGTTAGTAAGATACCTCTTTTTTTTTTTTTTTTTTTTTAAAGTCAACATTGATTTTTTTCGAATATTTGTACAATCTTGTGGTGATCTATTTGTAATTTTTTAAATGAAGAATCTTTCTAATCAGCTAAATTATATCCAGTTAAACTATTGTGAAATATGTAAGGTTTGTTGAGATTTAACGCGCTATAATCAGTAATACTCACCGTTCCGCCATAATTTCCCCGAAAATTTATCATAAGCTTTTTATCTATAAAAATAATCAGCCTCTTAAGAAATAATCTAAAAATAGGATTATAGATACAAGCGATATAGGAAAACCAAAAACGAGTTTAGGGCCTTAGGTCCGGAAGCAAAATATAAAATAGGAGGATAACAGACGTTAACTAACTTAAAACTTAGGGTTATATGCATTTTTTGAGACCACTTTTTATGAACAGCCATCATAGCTGTTTTAGTCACATCTGTGTCAGGCGCGCAGATCATAAACAAACTCTGGGTCTGGGATAGCCACAATATACCACCCATGATTAAAATGTCCAATCACAATATTACACAACGTGGGACCCAAGCAACAGGCTTGGGTATCATGATCGGTAAGTGCTCTCCTGATAGCCAACATAGGAGACCCGATCTTCATCCAGCGAATGTTCGCTTCTCTTTTTTCAGGTACATGAATGACGTCGTAAGAAACCACAGCTATCAGAGACCTAAACGCAAGACGAGAGAAGACAATAAACTTGCACTACACTGCAAATTTCGGAGCAACTTTTCACAAAAAGGATGCAGGAAAAGAATGATAGAGATCTGGCAAGAATGTGCTAATTTTCAGACAAGTCAATGTCTTGATGATCAATTGAGAACAATAACTAAGAAGGGTTGGTTTTCTGACCTTGAAATACTAGAATACACCTGAAAACACATTAAAAAATTTTAGTACAAGACCAGACTGATCAAGTGGTGTCAAACAAAACCAACCAAACGAAAATGAACTGCTAACTTCGGAGACTGAAAACACCACACTACCAAACAATGCATAACCAAACAACCATATAGAAACATTATCACAAAAACAAAAGATAAATATAAAAGATGTACAAAGAATCATGAATAAGGAAAAGACTACTCTATCATCATTAAGAAACATAGAATTGAGAACGCTTAAGATAGAAACGAAAAAAATCAATCAAATACTACCGTATAAACCAACAAATTATATAACCGAGGTAAATGAACTAATCTATGCAGGAGCGAAATTAGTTTGTGGGAAAATTGGGATCCCCTTAAAAAGCAAGAAGAAAAAGTCAAAACCAGAATGGGAAATTCGACTGGAAACGCAAATGAAAAACCTACGGAAACAGGCCAGAATGATAAAACAAAAGAGAGACGCTGAAATATGCGGGAACAGAAACGAAAAGTCAACACAAGAAGAAATAATAATACAACTTGAGGAAATGAAGCAGAAAGTACTGGCGAAGGAAGGGAGATTAAAGAGATATCAACAAAGGGTAAAACAATACAGACAAAACAGGGCTTTCCAAAACAACGAAAGAAAATTCTATCCACGATTAGGAGGGGGTGACATGAAAACATACCTACAACTGGACACCAAAGAAACCGAAAGATTTTGGACTAAAATATGGTAAACAAAAAACATGACGAAAGAGCTGAATGGATAAACAATATTACAAGAGAACTAGAAGGACCTGAAGAAGGCTGCAAAGCAAAAATATACATTGATTTACTCAAAACGACACTAAAAAGAAAACCAAACTGGAAAACGCCAGGCCATGATGGAATACATGGTTTCTGGTTCAAGAAATTCACCTCCATTCACGGCAGACTAGCACTAGAAATGAACAGATGCTTACAAGGAGCAAAGGTACCAAACTGGATAACCAAAGGAAAGACCACATTGATACAAAAGGACCCCACCAAAGGAACTGCTCCAAAAAATTAGAGACCAGTAACTTGCCTACCAATGATGTGAAAATACTAACAGCACAAATAAGGGAACAAATTTACTGCTCACTAACAAGCCGCGGATTGTTCCCTGACAAAAAGAAAGGATGCTGCAAAGGACCCAAAGATACAGCAGAATTACTTTACACAGATCAACGCATCCTAAATGAGAGCAAAACCAGACGGAAAAAATTTTAGCTATGGCCTGGATTGACTACAAGAAGGCATATGACATGGTAAAAAAAGCTGGATTATAAAGTGCCTCAAAATATACAAAATATCACATGAAGTCAAATTTTATCGAAAAAACTATGAAAACCTGGAGAGTGGAGATGACAGCTAGGACAAGAAGCTTAGCTGAAATAAAGATCCAAAGAGGTATTTACTTTTACTATTCATAATAGCCATGATGCCACTTAACCACATACTCAGAAAATTCCCAACCGGATACAAACTTAGTAGATCGCAAGAGAAGATCAATCACCTAATGTACATGATTGACATCAAACTATTTGCGAAAAATGAAAAAGAACAGGAAACTCTCATACACGCCGTTAGAATATACAGTTAGGACATAGGAATAGAATGTGGTATTGAAAAATGTGCTATGCTAGTCATGAAAAGTGGCAAACGACTTATGACAGACGGAATGGAACTACCAAATCAAGACAAGATTAGAACGCTCGGATAAAATGAAACCTACAAATACTTGGGCATCTTGGATGCTGACACTATTAAACAAGTTGAAATGAAAGACAATATTCAAAAAGAATATCTCGGGAGAACTAGAAAACTACTGGAGACAAAACTCTCAGGCAGAAACCTTATCAAAGGAATAAATTCTTGGGCTGTGCCCGTCGTTAGATATTCAGGAGACTTTCTCAAGTGGACCAGAGATGAACTTCAACAAATGGATCAAAGAATAAGAAAACTAATGACCATGCATAAGGCATTACACCCCAGAGACGACGTTGACAGACTATATGTATCTAGAAAAGAGGGAGGAAGAGGACTTGCCAGCACTGAAGGCAGCGACACGAAGACTACATATAAAAACACGAACGAGGACTGATAACAGCCATCAGAAACGGTACCGACAACACGATAGATGATAGAATGATAATAACTAGGAAACAAAAATGGCAAAAGAAAACAATTCTATGGGCGGTTTAAACTACTAATAAACACCATCTCACACGAGAAAACCTGGACTTGGCAAAGAAAAGGAAACATTAAGAGAGAAACGGAATCTCTCCTAATAGCAGCACAGGACAACGCCATAAGAACCAATCATATCAAAGTGAGAATAGACAAGACTCAACAAAATAGCAAATGTAGACTATGCGGTGACAGAGACGAAACGATCAAACTCATGTTAAGCCAATGCAGCAAATCAGCACAGAAGGAGTAAAAGACTAGACACGACTGGGTGGGTAAGATGATCCACTTGGAGATGTGCAAAAAATCCACATTTGATCATGAGAACAAATGGTATGTATACAAACCAGCAGCTGCCCTAAAAAATGACACACATAAACTCCTTTGGGACTTTGACATACAGAGGGATCATCTAATCTCGGTCAAAAGATCCGATTTTATAATAATCAACAAAAAAATGAAAATTTGCCAAATTGTCGACTTTGCTGTCCCAGCTAACCACAGAAGAAAACTGGAAGAATGTGAAAAGAAGGATAAGTACCTGGACCTTGCTTGAGAATTGAAAAAGCTGAGAAACATAAAAGTGACGATTGTACGAATTGCGATTAGTGCTTTTGGCACAATAACTAAAGGATTATTAAAAAGGCCTGGAGGACTTGGAAGTTTACGGACGGGTAGAGACTATCCAAATGACAGAAAAACTGAGAACGTCCAGAATACTGAGAAGACTCCTGGAGACTTGAGGAGACTTTCTGTCACTCAATCTCCAGTGAAAGACCATCAGCTAACACTGATGTGAAAAACTCTACCGAGTAAATAATAATAATAATAATAATAATAATAATATCCCGGCTGACCACAGAATAAAATCGAAAGAAAGTGAAAATAAGGATAAGTACCTCGACTGTGCTAGGGAATTGAAAAAAAAGTTTGGAACATGATTGGTGCTTTTGGTGCAGTCAACAAAGGATTATTAAATGGACTGGAGGACTTGGAGGTGGGAGTATGAGAGGAGGCAATCCAAACTACAGCATTATGAAGAACGGTCAGAATACTGAGAAAGGTACCGGAAACTTGAGGAGACGTGCTGTCACTCAAACTTCAGTGAAAACCATTAGCTAACGCTGATGTGAAAACCTCTCAAGGAGTAAATAATAATGATTATAATTTCTTATGATATGTAAAAAAAAAGTTGAAAGGAGGAATCGAACTGGGGAAGACAAGCTAATCTTTGCTGTGCTGTTTTCGAAAAAAGTCTGGTCAGTACAATATGTCTTTAATTTAAAAAGCATTGATTTTTTTGTTGCTCGAAAAATCTATTGGTAAATTTTAAATGAAGACTTTTTAATTCCCAAAATTATTTTTAGCTAAACTATTTCGAAAGTTTTGTTTAAATTTACCGCGCTAAATTTTATATGGCTCATGTATGTCTACTCTCAGTCGATGAAAATATACATAACTTATATTCTGAAAGTAAGAACAATTACCGTCTTCAATTCAACCGGAAAGACACTAGAAGCTTAATCTTAATTAAAACATGACCATCCTTAGAGGAAATAAAGTCTAAAAATAGGGCAGTAAATATAAATGATAAAGGTGATTCGTGAACACCTGAAGTTAGTTCAGGTACTCAGTTCGAGAAATAAGGCATAAAAATAGCAGGATAATGGGCTTTAATGAAGCTTTAATAATGATAAAAAATAATATCCAAAATTAAAAAAGAACTCGAGACGACCCTGATATAAATAATGTGAATATATACCAATGATATAGGAATGGGATTTGGTATTAAACATGACCGATGCTTATAATAAAAAAGGGAAAACAAAAGGAATAGAACTGCCAAGTCAGCAAAGCTTAAGAAAGCTTGGAAGAAAGAAACTGACATGTACTTATTACTGGAAGTGGGCGCCATCAAACAAACCATGTTGAAAGAAAGAAATAAGAAAAAAAGTAACGTAGAAGAACAAAAAAAAAATTCTCAAAACAATGCTCAGCAACAGATATATCATCAAAGGATAAGCACCTGGACAGATCCCCAGATAAAATAATCCTGGCCATTTTTAAAATGGACAAGAGAGGAAACTAGGCAAATAGAACAAAGGAATAAAAAAATTGATAACTATTCACAAGGTCTTACATCCGAGAGATTATAAAGACAATGTACAAGTGTTAAAAGAGGAGTTAGAAAACTTACCAGCGTTAACGATTGCATAGATGAAATATTCAAGAAATACATTAAAAAAGAGCAAAGAAATAATAATGAGTGCAGTAACATCAAGGTGACACGAGAACAATCAGAAAAAAAAAATAACAAAAACTTAAAAAGAAAAATCTTAACAAAAAACGATTTAGATACCCACCAAAATATTGCATGGCCCAGTAAAATATTGCTATGCTTCACCGGTGGGGTATGTGCGCCCTGTTGGGAATTACTACTTTAGAACCAATTATTTTACAATTAAAATTGATAATAAACAACAGAAAAGCAAGTGTAGGTTATGTGGGGACTTATATGTTACGGTTATCCATAAGCAAATGGAGCAGCACGGTTGAAAATGAGAACAAGATTAATCCCGAATGGGTAGGAAAATGGATCAACTTAGATTTGTGTAAGAGACAGAAATTACGAGCATATCACACGAAACAAGTGTCGATATGCAAACTAGAAAATATCCCAGAAAATGAGATGTGTCAAATTTTCTAGGATTCTGAGATATAAACGCATCACTCCATCTCAGTGAGATCAAAATAAGGACTAGTCAGATAGTGAATTTTACTCTTCCAAAAGAGTGAAAATTAAAGAAAGCAACAAGATAGACAAATACAAGAATCATACAGTCAAATAATCAACAAATGTAATTCAAAAATAAAAGATCAATTACAAAGTTGTTGGTGACTTTAAAGAAAATAAAGAAAAGAAAGTTTAAAAAGTAATTAGCGACACTATTCGTTCTGACTTTTTGCTTTCTTCCTTCTAGCTTAAAGAAAAGTATTTAACAGGCCTTATATTCTAATAAGATATTTTATTTTAGTTTATTATTTTATTTATTTGTCCTTCTCAAAATAAGGAAAATATCGTCAGAAATCAATTTTAAATCAGGATTTTTTATGATGTGAATTATTAATGATAAGGAAGACGTTTGTATTTTCTTGGAGAAAGAATGTCGTAATTTCCACACCTTTCACACTATTTTATGCTCCTTACAAAGAAATTAACTTTAATCATGCAAGTTTGTGTATTTTAGTTTTGATATTATTACTAAGTTATGATAAGCGTTATGAAACAGTCAATCACACAATAACACTGCGAATAGAGCAAATTAGTCGAAATGATTCACTTATTGAAATATTATAATACACAGCCAATCAAACTTCGCATCAGGTCGCCTCTATGGAAGAACACAAAAGACGATTATATATCTCCAAGTGAGTCAACGTATTGATCGTCAAGTTTTGCTAAATGTGATCTTGATAAGGAACAAATCTTTTGATCACGGATAATTTAGGCAGATGAAACACAAACTGAGATTCCTATCCACAAGGACGTTGAATTTGTTAGGTGAAAAAGAGAAGAAACTTTCAATTTAATTGATTCTGTCCCAATAGTCAAGCATGATAGCAATATAGGGCAATGAGAGTGTTTTTCAGTTAGTGAGACTGATTTACTTGTTAATATCCATGTAATCACAAAGGGAGAAGACTAAACTCAGAATTTGGACCTTGACTTCAAATAACTTGCCAAAAACTGAGCTAAAAATCATGTAGTTTTACAACATGCCCAGAATCCAAAACAATGTTAAAGATGGGGAAAATGGTTCATAGACAATGATTTTAAAGTTTTTACGAGGCCAAGCTGAAGTCCTGATTTTAAATGATTTGAGGGGTTTTAGAGAGATTAAAAGATGTGACTCATAGGAAGATGATCTTTACAAAAGATTAGGGGGGCAAAAACCTTCTTGACACTTGTTTAAAAAACCTTATCTGTAATGGATTTAGATTCAGTTAAAGAGGAATAAACCTGATTTGAATTCAATTTTCTGTCTCCTAGACTGATTCAAAAGTTAAAGAGCTCATTCTGCAATACTATATACCACATTGTGGCTTGGGGAGGAGAGAATTGATGGATTACTGCCTTTCCCAGGGTTATTTACACACACACACACACATATATATATATATATATATATATATATGTGTGTGTGTGTGTGTGTGTGTGCGTTTCAAATTATGCATTTGAATATTTCTAAAAGGATCGCATTCAATTTTTCTTTGAGGGATTACATATCAATTTACAAAAAAAAAAAAATAAAAAGGTGGGGTATCTGATTTTTAACTTTATCAAAACCACAGCGAATTTGTTTGATTTTCTTGCACAAATATTTACTTACTTGTATTCATTGTTTCCAGAAACCTTTCTCCGAAGGGAATCATAGATTCATACCTCATTTGGATATATAGCAACGACATTTTTATTTAACAATTTATACAAAACAGAGCAAAATCGAAAACGTTCCAAAATTTTAATCGGTGTTAATAAGCAGCTTTCAAAATCAGGTGATAGGTTTGGACAGATGAGAGTTCGACAAGGTGTTTTTAGATCAAAGAGGTGTAAGCAATCAACTTTTATTAGTTTCACATTGAATGAAATTCTGGGCGTAAGAAAATGTTGGACAACTCATTAAGTTGGCTGTATATGCGAGATCGACCATTCTCGTACAATCTCTAACAACGTGGCTAAAAATAATACAATGTGGATATCAAGGATTTTTTTAGTAGATTACCATTACTGTAATAAGCCGACTTTCGAAATTCTATTCCAGGAAAGTAATAAAAAACTGTATGGAGTTATTTTCAAGCTCAGTAGCGTTTAAAATAATCTCTAAGAATATAAAAGACTTTCCATTGCAATTGATAAATTGATGATAATAGTGATGGTTATGCCTTCAGTCATCATAGTCTCAGTAATAGGGATAACTATTTTCACTCTTTGCACTGAAAATATTGTGGTATTGACTAATGATAATGGCTTTGTCGATGACAGTCCCGGGTTTTTTTTTATTTCATATTCTTCTATTTTCTTATCTAATGCTATCTGCTTGATTTTCTCAGTAGCTGTCAAAAATCGCGGAAAGAAACCGGTTCTCCAGGCAACAGAAAAAAAAAGCCGTCTCCAGAGAAAAAAATGGCTTTTTTTTTAGAACTTTCCACTCGCCGAATCATTCTAATTAACGGGTGATATATATATATATATATATATATATATATATATATATATATATATATATATATATATATATATATAAAGATGGTTATTTGAATAATTATACGGGCCATATATTACATTTATGTTCTCTTTAACAACAGATATACATATCATTGAGAGCTTTTGGATAAAGGAAAAATAGATGTAGTTCGATGAAGCATTGCACTTATCCAAGAAAATTGGACTAGTTAGTAATTTTTGATTTAGTGTTCTTTTCAAACATTTGCTGCTTTTAATCGAAAAACTCAGGTCAACCATCTTTAACTAAAACCCAAGAATTGGAAATGAAAAATTGATTCGTAACAGGATTTGAAAAACACAAAAATTGCACATTAGGACGCGTGTGTAAGTTTGTGAATGGTAAGCCAGTAGTTAGAGATAGAGGGGAAACAAAAGATAGGTAGATGAATGGATAGACTAATTGGCATATACAGTTATATATATTTGTATATATATGTATGTATGTATGTATGTATGTATAGTTGAGTCATTATGTTGTATAATACATTGCGTCGTTATTAACAACGAGGAACACGTATGTATATAAAAACATAAGATTATATTTTTAATTTCGGCGATGATACTTGTGTGTAGCAGAAAGCAATCGCATAGAGTTCGCGCACACGGAGGAGCTGGCGGGAGACGGAAGAGCGAGTGAACAACTGACTTTAGCCGAAATTCGGGAACTTACATCGTCTACAACTCTCAGGTGACCTTTTTCGTTAACCATGGTTATCCTCACATCTCACTTCTTTGCTTTCCATTGGTTATGTTGTCTGCTTCCCATTGGCTACTTGCCCAAGCCCGGTTCTGTGGGCGTACGCATCTGCCACTATCACCGAATTCAACCGATATCTTCGACCGGATGCACCTGTTTTCAAGATAACAAATGTGGGCACGGTGACTTTTCGGCAATCACCTTTTTGATATATGTAATCCTGTCAACATCCTCTGATACACAGCACCTGTGGACATGATGACATTTCGGTGATCACACCGGTCTTATCAATCTATCTGTCAAGAACATCCACCATATTCACACCCGCAGGTCACATTAATATATTACATTTAGAAAATCTCTGAATTGATAAATATTTGCTTTTTATTCATTTACGTATTTGAGTACTTGCTCTTATATAACTTTCATAGGTGGCCTTTAAGACAAAGAAAACAGACGAAGTTAGTGGGTGTGCTACTTGTCGTTCGAGAGGAAAAGACATTGCATGGAATGGAAACACAATGACTCTTCATTTAAAAAAAAATAAATTAGGAGTTGTAGTATGTAAAGAAAGACATGTTGAGTGACTTCTGGGATTAAGAGAAACTTTTCACCATTGGTTTTCTTGGAAGAAAGCAAAATTGTTTGTATATATATATATATATATAACATTAATCATCATCATGTCGTGCCCCTAGCACGGATATCCCTGACCCTCTCTCGCCACTTCTCCCTGTCATTCATCGCCTCTGGCAGGTCCTCAGGGCTACATCCCGTATCCTCACATAGCTGCTGTATGTATGTTCGAGCTGGTCGTCCTGCTTTTGCTGGGCCATATGTGGCAGTCCATGGGAGTACATCACTTATGAGCTCGTCCTTGCTTCTCCAGCAGTGTCACTCAAGTCTGGTTCGTCTAACTTCGATAGTTGTCGAGATTGGGGGCCGGTGGCCGTATAGTTGGTGCCTAATAGGGTGCTGACGCCAGGACTTGTTCAATATTGCTAGCAACATTCTTGTGTAATTGCCGTCTAGTTTCTTCTCCAGCCGTTTAGTTAGCGGCCAAGTAGTGCCTCCATGTAGCATGATTATAGCACATATATTCCGTTTTGTGTGCATTGGCAGGGAGGCCAATGCCTGCAGCGGCTCTTTCCAAACTATGCAAAAGTGTTTCGGCTTGGTTGGGTGTAATAGCCAGTATCGCTATGTCCTCGGTGTAGTCGGCGTCGGTATTTGTTTTTGCAGGGTACTTTCTGCTTCTTTGCCCGTGGTGTAGTCGTTATCGTCGTAGGAAATGGACACGGCGACACGAGTTCAAATCCTGGACGTGACTGATTGCATTTCATATAGCACTAATACCCTTGGGGAAGGTATGAATCCAATTATTCTCCTTCCAGCTATGGGTAAATAGTAGGACAGAGTAGGTTCTTCAGCCTTGGTTAGGCAACTAGTCTAGGAGAAGGAAAACTCTGAATTCAAACTTGTTAAACTCCGCTTAAAAATTGACCTTGTGTCATATCCTGCCCGAGCGGAGGGGTAGGTAATTATTATATTACCTTCTGCTTCTTTTCTTTTTCAGCTCGAAGCCGTTTTCTCTGATTATATATATATATGGGAACCCAAATGAATTCCCTACAAAAATATTTTTTTGCAAAGAACGAGCTTTCCAAGATGTAATAATGGTGTCTGTATTTCTGCATTTATTAATAATCGACATATTTAAGACAGTTTTAAAATTTCATGATACTTCGCTCATAAAAATCTTTGAGACCCCACGAAAAATTTACAGGAAGAAAATCTAAAATAATTTTAGAAATCTTTTATTTCTAAACATATTAAAAATACAATCTTCTATTCAATTTGAGTACAAAGGAACATTTTTTTTAAATTTAATTTCGAGCTTTCCTAAATACTATAAATAAGTAGATAAATAAATAATTCTTCAATAAGTCTACAATTGTCCAACCTTACTAAACCAACAGTAAGTAATGAATATTAGCTCAAATAACTTTTAATTTATTTCTTTTGGGTGTAAATCATTCTTAAAAGAATGTAGATGTAGATTTCCCTGAAGAATATAATATTCAGCAGAAGTTCATATGCATTTACGTCAAACCTTAAATACATTTTCTCTTTCACGTAGTGACAAAGGGATACAAACATGTTTTGCACACACAAACTATGTTCCTTCAGTTTAAGATAACAATTACCCCGATACTTCATTGCACGAATCTTAACTATATCAATTTAAAAGAATCTATGCTCTTACTATTTTTTTTACTTACAAGAAAAGAGTTTGTAATATTGTTTTTCATCAGATGTTTCCCTGAATTAAAAAAAAATGAAAATTATAAATTTCTTGATCGGATTTTTATTTATTCCTTTACATATTTTTACACCACGAATATATATATATATATATATATATATATATATATATATATATATATGTATTATAAAACTACATTCTTTACTTTTATCTCGCTATCCGTATCAATCAGTAATCAGCCAAGACAAGCCCTCAATGTAACATCCTGCGTCAGCACGGATCTGATAAATATTCGTTTTCAAGTATCAATATAGGAAAACGCCGCTTATGAGTTTGCCTTTAGTTGTCCAATTCTTATTCGTCATTATTGGATCTTAATAAAAGATGGTAAGTGACCGTACAGATGCTGATTTGCAGGTAGCTGCTTGCTGGATTTATTCAAAAGAGCGCGCCAAACAGCATTTTTGTAGTTTCTTCCTAGCTTTTTCTTCTCGTCAAAATGATGCAACAATAAAATGGTAACAACAATAATTCCCGTTTTATTTTAAAAGAAGGAGCAAATTTCCGCACCGTTGATACACGCACGCCTCCTATACATATTATCATCATGTCGTGCCGGTAGCATGGATATCCCTGACCCTCTTTCGCCACGTCTCCCTATATTTCATTGACTCTGGCAGGTCTTCAGGGCTACATCCCGTATCCTCATATAGCTGCTGTATGTATGTATGTATGTATGTTCGAGCTGGTCGTCCTGCTTTGCCCGGCCATATGTGGGGGTCCATAGGAGTACATAACTTATGAGCTCCTCCCTGCTTCTCCAGCAGTTTCCTGCATGTCTGGTTCGTCTAACTTGGGTAGTTTTCGTGATGGGAGGCAGGTGGCCGTGTAGTTGGTGCCTTGTGGGGTGTTGCCGCCAGGACTTGTTCAATATTGCTTGCAGCACTCTTGTGTAACTGCGTCTAGGTTATTCTCCAGGCGTTTCGTTAGCGTCCAAGAAGTGCATCCATACAGCAGTAACGATACGACTGCTGCCTGGAAGAAACTGCGTTTCTTTTTATCGGTCAGGTCTGATTCCCATATGATCGATAGCCTATCGTTAGCTGTCCATGCCTTCGTTACCCGCGTGTCGATGTCTTTTTCGGTTGATGAGACGCTGAAAATATCAGTGTGTGTGTGTGTGTGTGTGTGTGTGTGTACGCTGGTAAAATTGAGGGATGACATATATATGAATACAGATGTGTGTGTGTGTGTGTGTGTGTGTGCATATATACACATATATATAGACGGGGAGAGAGAGAGAGAGGGAGAGAGAGAGAGAGAGAGAGAGAGAGAGAGAGAAAGGAGAAGATTCCGTAAATCTAATAGTGAAAGTCTTAATGTATATGTTTCTAAAGTCTTTTCATCTGTATAGACACACATTCCAACCAGTTTGTCATATCGCATATTAGTATAGCAATAGATGTATATCTACTTATGATGGCATAAGTATCGGTGAACCAGTGTTGTATTTTAATGGAACATAGAAGTCTTTCAACTTGTTAATCTTTTTAAAAGATCTTTTTTTTTCCGCAGAGTTCTGGACAGAGCCAAAGGAAGCTCAAAGTTTTTGCTTTTCTTTTGAAAAACCTCATTCAAAACAAAACGATAAGATGATGGATTTTTAGTATCACATTTTCTTTTTCTAGAATAAGTGATCAAAATCGATTCGAAAATCCCCCGGAACTCGAGACAGTCTTTCGAGAGGTTCAAAAAATGTCCATTTTTTCCGTTGGCAATCTACCAAACTTGAACATCAATAATCTGCGATTTCTTTTATAAGTTTTTTTTCTTTCACTCTGGGATTTGTTGACAAGATTATTTTGGTACTTGTTATTTTTGTTTATTTTAATGGACTCAGATAGTTTCGAGAATGGTGTCAATAAATCCTGTTCTTTCAAATATCTTAAATGAACATACTTACCATTAATACATTCACTGCAAATAATTATCGGTGATGAGAAATCGTCATATATATATATATATATATATATATGTACGTATGTGTGCATGTATACCAGGATCATTAAATAAGTTTCCCGACATTTTTTCGTATGAGCACTTTTATTGATAGTACACACATAAAACTCTAGTCCCATTCGAAATAATCTCCTTCAGCTGCAATGCACTTGTTGTACCGTTCTAACAACTTTTGGAAGACCCAATGGATGTCTTCTTGCGTGAGCGTGTCAATCACCTTCTTCACGGCCTCTTTCATCTCCTCAGTTGTCTCATAACAACAGCCTCTGAGCTTAGGAAATAGCTAAAAGTCATTGGGAGCAAGCACTGGACTATAGGGAGGCGGAGGAACTGTCTTGATGCCCATCATGGTCAAATAATCTGTGACAAGGATGGAGTTGCGAACTGGTGCATTGTCCTGGTGGAAATGCCACTGAGCCGATTTGAAGAGTGCTGGTCTCTTCCGACGAAATGTCTTCCTGAACTCCCTTAACAGACTGCCTGCCTTCCTTGAATCTCTTATGCCACTCAAAAACTGAAGACTGGATTAAAGCAAGATGGTCGAAAAGCAGTGTGGAGTATTCCATACGTTTCTGTGGCATCATTTTTTCCATGTTTAAAACAGAACTGTATTGCATATCGTTCTTCTAAAGTGTCCTCACGTCCAGATTGCAATTTTTGAAATTTCCCTGCTGTGACAATCAGGCTTTAGTAGGGTATATTCCAATTCCTGCTATAGCTATTAAATTGAACCTGAAATCATAATAATTGGTCAGTTATCTCATAAGATGTATTGCAATAACATACTGAATTGTCAAGAGCCTAAGACGATGTTAAATTCCTGTACAAAAAAGTCTGGAAACTTATTGAAGGCACCACGTACACACACACACACACACACACATATATATATATATATATATATATATATATATATATATATATATATATATATCATCAACAACAACAAGTCGTGATGAAAACTTGGATACCCTCGTTGAGAGAATACTATCCGTCCTCATCAAAGTTCGTACATGGCATGTACACTAGATTTCTTCTAGTGTCTGTACAAAGCGGATGTAAGTTTTAGCGGGTCGGAGCACACTGATGTATCCCTGTGTAGGACTTATCAGAAAAACATCGTCCCTACTTATCAGCAGCGCCCGGCATATCTTGTTCGTCTTGGATGGCTTGTGAGATGAGAAGCAAAGTGGCTGTACAATTTATATTTAATGGTATACAGTTTCAAGGATTTGATCAAAATAGTCCGAATCCTTCTTGTGTAATTCTAATTTATTTCTTTTTTTCAAACATTCCGCCAGCGTCCGCGTGGTGCAACCATACAACAGCACTTACACGTCTACAGCGTGGAAGAATTCGTGTTTCATTTTATCATAGATGTCAAGTTTTTAATGGAGACATATTTAATTGAGTGTGGCGTAGAAGGACTTCTCTCAGCATTTTTATTGGTCTTTTCAAGCTAGATGTTGCAACTGTTGATAAGGAAAGTTTCAACATTATCCGAATTCTCAAATCTTATAATCCATGTACATCTAATATCGGTTATCGTTATTCATGGTTGAGGACGTGGGTACCATGATTCTTTGATTTTTTTTTCTGAAATCAATGCATTTTTCGTATAAGAGCTTTAACCACGAGCACATGATGTTCTGTTTAAACGCGTAGCACATTGATGCTGGTTAGAATATATAGAAATCACAGAACAGGACTACGTGGCTCTAATTCGCTAATGCTATAGAACTATGCACATATCTTAGATGCGTTTTAGTATCCCTGGCCCCTAGCTAAAAGTAATTAATGTAGGGTGGTTGTTCATTATTAATATCTCATCTAATATTTGAAGGTAAAACATAGAATATGCCACTATAATGTATTTTGCATATTCAAAATATTAGTGACTCGCAAACATTTTGAACACAAATCAAAAGACAGCATTCAGCCTTTAATAGAGTGTCCATTATTTTTTACGAGGGCTGTCAGAGGTTTTAGATAGTTTAAAGTGTTTTTTTTACAGAATTTTACTCCTATTCCACTCTTGTAGAAATCATCTTTACATAGCTCAAGATTTTGGAATTTCTTGCTTAGATATTCTATGGGACGCAAAATAGTCGACTGACTAAATTTGCTATAAACTTCAAATATCACCTGAAAATAGTAAATGCTTAAGATATGCTATCGATTAGTTGAAGCAGAGGAAATATTTGACAACACCTAAATTCAGTGAAAAATTCTAAATGCAAGTAATATTCTCTAGTTTTGTATACATTAAAAAATGAAATGGTTTGGTTTATCTTTTTAATCGCATAAAGTGGGTTATTAAATACGAAAACAATCCTTGTAGAATAACAGTTGTGATCCTATCTAATCTATAGCTGATATTTCCAAGGAAGTTTAAACATTTTCCATTTCCTCCCAAAGTTAGAGTAATAACGTAACTGAAATATGGGCTCGGTTACTTCAAGGCCAGAGTTCAGTACTTTGGCCATTTGGCCATTTGGCCACTCAACTCTCAAAAATGGGAATGAATCAGAATAATTAGTTCGGTTTAGAATTGAATTCTATTCAAATTATTCATTTCCAAATTGATTTGCTGATTAATTTTTTAGGTATTTTTAACCATCTAGAGTTATTTTATGACTAGAGGTTAGGGATCGCATTTATCATACACTCATAACTCCATTCCTTGTGTATTTGGTTGCCCACGGTCCAATAAAATACAAAGAACTTTTAAACTGATCTATTTAACCTATAGATGATACCTTAACAGTTACTACCGCTCCGTGCCAGAGTCGTTTTAGGAAATGAAATTCCACCATCTGAAGCAATTTAGTGTTATACATATGACAATATTTTTTTCATGGAGTGGGGAATGACTATGTTTTTCGTTTTTTTTTAGATTATTAGATTATAAGATTATAATTATATTTAAAAACAGTTTAGCTAAAAGACTAAGTATCTACAAACCGGAGTTGTTCCTCTCTTTTAAAGTACAATTCAATGAATTCCTTTATTTTTTCTGGGTTTCTTCCCTTATTTTCGGAGTTTCATATGACGCCTTTCGTATGTGGGCGGTTTTGAGGATGATTTTTGTTTTTGTTTTTTTATTGAATTAAAAACAATAGAGATGTGTCTTTAAAGTTGTTCATTCGACCCCTTCCCCATACACATACGCATTTAGGCAATCTATAAGTCATTCGAATTTTACACTAACTTATCTATTCAAAGACACACAGGACAGAATTTGAGACATAATTTTTTTTTTAAATAAGGCATTTAACTTGCTTTTAAAATTATTCACCTGGAAAAAAAAAGACTTCAAATTAACAGATTTGTCTTTTCATTCGAATTGCATGTAATTTTCCGCAAACATTTTACGAAATAAAATCTATCTCATTAATTTAAAAACAGTTTTGTTTAAAGACAAAATATCTTGTAACCCGAGTTGTCCTTCTCTTTTAAAACACAAGTTAATGAATTCCCTCTTTTGGGTGGATCTGGATTTCTTTCCTAATTTACGGAGCCTTTATCTGATCTCTAATGTGTGGGAGTTGTTTTGTGGATGGTTGTTTAGTTTTTGGGTTTTTAAAGAGTTAAAAAGAATACACGTGTTTTAGAGTTTTCCATTCCACCCCCACCCACATACACCTTTATACACATTTAAGCAATCTTAAAGTTATTAAAATTTTACACTGGAAACAAAATTCAAAATAAATAAAAACTTATGCTGCAATTCATGAAAAGTTTTATACTTTATTGAATGTAGCAAGTGCAAAAAACACACATAGTGTCAAGACTGACCCTTAATACAAGAATATCACTCCACAAGAGGAATATTAAAACAACTGAAAATCAAAATTTAAGTGTATCGAAACACCTGTACGAATGTAGTCAAGGATTTTAAAATAATGTCCATATACCAGACAAACGACTACACACTACTTCTGATTAGGGAAAGTGTATAGATAAATTTGAAACAAAGTTTAATGAAACATGAATCTTACACATACACCGATATGAATATGAAATCACACACAAAAATGATTTTTAAAAATAATTACCAGTGGATTTCAAACCACACTACCACACACAAAATAATTTTAAGATACACATTCACTCAGAAAAAAATACAGAAACTGAAATCCGAAACCACTCCAACACATACACAAGCGCGCGTGCGCGCGCACACACACACACACACACACACACAGCAAAACAGGTCAAATATCAATGACCAATGGTGGGGGTAAAACCGACTAAGGTAAACACACTCTAAAAAAAAAGAGAGGGGTAACCTCTATATAAACCCATAACCAACTGAAAACCATTCAAACTGCAAACACAAGTGAATACAAGTCTCAACGAGTACCCCTTTAACAAGGCAATGTGCCATATATGTTCTCTGACGAAAGCAACATACACATATGCAAGAACAAAATAAAAAAAGATGCTAAAAAATTACAAATTTCGTGTTAACCTACTCGTTTTAAAATATTTTTTCTCTGTTTGGACCTAAGACAAAAAAATATACATATTAAAAGATTATAAGATTATAAATATATTTTTCATAATGTTCTTTGATATATATTTATATGTTAGTTCCAACTATTGAGCTGGGGTTTTAGACTTTGGGTTCACAATGGTGTCAATGCAAGTACAGCATGGTTGGTTTTCCCGTTTTCGAAGTGGAGATTTCAGTCTAAAGGATGAGCCCCCTTTAGTCAACAAAAAGGGAACCTTCCTTCATGACTATAATGGTCATCTTCATACATCTAAGTTGTCTAAAAATCTCTTAGTGAAGCTTGATTTGGAAAAATTGCTTCACCCTCTATATTCTCATTCTTCGGGGATTACCAACTCCTTTCAGTTGACAGCTTATGAAGATGTTTTATGTTCAGTATCCAAAACCTGAATGATTTTAGTCGTGTGGGTGATGTTGTTGAGTGACGTAAAGTCTGACGTAATGACATGAAAATAAAATTTAGTTTACAAAAGTGACGTAAAGGTGAATTTGATATCGTCCGAAATTACGTAAAGTGTCAAATAAAAGAGGCATTACCGAGTTGAGATATTTTGCTGATGATTCTATTTTTTCCATTCTAGTAAAAAATCTTATAAGTTAAAATAATTGTATTTAATTTGTTTGTGTTATGTTCAGCTGTTAAACAAAATTCGATTCATGACATCTCCCATTTTTTATTCTCTTTTAAAAATAATGATAGTAGATTGGTTAGTTTTACGCCATGTCAATCAATATTGGGCTATTTTATGCCGACGTCAATTTAACAACAATTTTAATCAGGTTAACATTTTATTAAATAGATCTATTAAGTCCCGCCGTTTTGATGGTGCTTTTTAACAGATGGAATGTGAAGTTTTAGGATACAATGTTGGATATGTTAATGATAAAATATTTCTTTAGACATTTTTTTTCATTTAAATATATACTCTTAGAGTGGACATTACATTCGTTTCAAGTTGCTACTTTAATTCGTCAATAAACGTAGGTGTTGGCAAATATTTTTTTCTATCTATCTTATAAATAGTATTTCTTAAGTCTTTACTATTCACAAGTAAAGTTTGATGTCAATAGTAAAAAGAGTTAGTCGCCTGACCTACATCCCTCAAAAGATCTATGGAAGGAATCCACAAATTTTAGGTATCTTTACGTGATTTTGCAATATAAATTGGAAATAATTTCTGAAAGAAACTTTCTTCAAATTATTTGAAAATTTTGACAGCTGTCAAAGTAAATAAGTGACACAATTAAATACTGAACGCTGTTTATCGATTTGTATTCAAAACGTGTGCGTGCTAATTATATGTGAAATTTGTCAATAAATTTACGTGTAGTCAAGTATTTTTATATTCAAGTGAAGTTTGAAGTTAACAACAACAATAGAAAATTATTATTTTCTTCAGAAAATATTTAAAAATCTTATGTAACCAATACCTCTGCGTGTTTCTGTATATTGCTTGTAAGATTGTTACATTTGACATCAAACAAGATCAAAAACGACAGCAAAACCAGCAAAATTGTGATGAACGTTATTATACAAATGAAATTTGAATTATATTAAGAGATCAAAAGTGGTTTCTGAGATGGGAGGCAACTGACTGTACAACTGCTGTTTTGTCGGGTTATGCTTCCAGAATTTGTTCAAGGCAGTACACAACATTCTTGTTTAATTCGCATCTTGCATTTTCTTTTCGTTTATGCATCCATATAATAGTATGAGCATCCATATATTTGTAGGAGCACAACTGCAGTTAGGAAAGAGTATATATATATATATATATGCAAGCAAACCAATGTCAGTCTAATTGTTCCCATTGTATTCAACTTTTTCCAAATAAATAGGTTGGTTGGTTGGCTTGGTTTCATGGCATATCAACCATTGTAGGTTATTTAATGCCAAATCCATTTTTATACAAATAAAGTTCTATTTCAAACAAGTCAGTTTATCATAAGTACAGTTATTTTAATCACAGATAAATGTAAAAAGGGTTCATTTCAAACATTTCAGTTTAGCATGATGACACAGTTCAGTTCTATTTGACCAACAGATAGGAACACTCTACCTATTACACAGTTTAGTTCTATTTAACCCATTGTTTGGACCCTATCAGAGTGGACCTAGAAGCAATAGCAATAAAAGGGTACTTCTCAATCCGGAAAGCTCAAGCATTACTGGAGTCTCCTCATCAGATTGTTTAGAGTCATATCCAGGGCACTCAGTGGGGTGCCTTTTCTCTTAGCAAAGATGCAGTCGGTCTATTCTAAAGCACCAGCCGACTGGGCAACCTGATACATTGTACATCTTATATTCGGAAGTTTAAAGTTCGTAATAATAGCATAAATTACTTATTTAAAGATTTGAAATATTCACATGTCCAATACTCTTTCGTATATATATATATATATATATATATATATATATATATATATATATACACTTTAAGAAAAAATAACAAAGACCGGTTAATTCATGATTATAAATTTATTTCAATCCCGTATTTTCAGTTTCTGGTGTGAACCAAAAACATGAAGAAAAAATTAATACAGGACTTCTTCAGACTCAATGGATAATTAATTAAATTTAAATTTAAATTTAAACCAGAATAAACACGTGGGGTGTAGTGGGGACGAGATTTAGGAGTTACCTCCTCGTTTTATTGAATTTCCGTTCTAATTTAATTTTTCAAATTTCATCTGTCAGTTATAATTACGATAATTTAACTTTTTTATTTATTCGTTTAGTTTATTTTCTTTTCATGTTAAATTCGATAATTAACTTTTTAGAGAAATATTAATGCTTATATCAATTTCGATACCATTTAATTAGCTACCTATTTTTTAGTGCATATGTTGTATACGGTTTTTTTTCTGGTTTCACTATTTATTTCTATGTTTTTAAATTTTTATAGTTTAAATTTAGTCTTATGTCTACATCATCTATCTATCAATTCGCTTCTCTTATTTAATAACTTATCGGGCCACTTATATTTTAAAATATAAATTTTCTCTTCTAGGCATAAATTGCATCTACCGTTAAAACTATTTGGAGTATTCTATTTTCTCAATATATATATATATATATATATATATATATATATATATATATATACATTTGTTTGAGTGTGTGTATGTATATATATATATATATATATATACATTTGTGTGTGTATATATATATATATATATATATACATTTGTTTGAGTGTGTGTATTTTTACCTTTTAGTCAGTAACACATATTTTATGCCAACCATATATACTCGTGTATTCATCATTTATAACACCTGTGTACATAATATGTACACCTGTTAGAGAGGAAAGAAAGTTACGTTGAAACTTTATTATACTAAAAAAAACCTTTTTTAGTTTTTATTTACGGAAACACGTTGGGTCGGACAAATGGGAAATTAGACCGAGTCATTGATACGATAGCCTATGTTCTTAAGCATTTATTTATTTTATCATATCGTTAATATATTTTGAATATAGAAATAAAAACTCTAAGCAACTTCAAGATCTAGAATGCATTGCTTATTTACGGCATTGCATTGATTTTGATTGTGTTTCATTAGTTTGAAAAGTATAAAAATGTGTTCAAATACTTTCTCTTTATGTCTCTTGATGTTAAAGAAATATCTTTCGTAGTTTATATAACAAAAAGTTAGTCTTTATCCATTTCATGCAATATATATAAATATTTTCATAGCAGAAAATTAAGTTTAGTCTAGTTTGATTTTATAGCACACCAACCAATGTAGGTTATTTAACCCAACTCTTTTTTATACGTATCAGTAAAGTTGGCGACAGTAGGTTTCCTTTTTAATAGCTACAACACTGACGTGTAGTTGGGGTGCTACTTCATTCCCTGGAATGTTCCTCTTTACCCTTGATCCGTACCTTATAATGATGAGTGTTTAGCAAGGCGCCATAAAGCTATATTTTTTGAGTTTTTAGAGTGACTCTACCTGGGATTGAACCGTGGTGTCTGTGACTATTGGGAACACTCTACCCGTTACATGATTTAGTTCTATTTAAACTATAGATGGGACACTAACAGTTCGGGTCAGAGTGGACCTTGGAATGATGGCTATAAAAGAGGTCAGGCATTCCTCACAGCTTCAGCATTACTGGAGCCCTACCATCAGATTGCTTTGTGTAAAATCCTGGACAATCGCTTCGTGGGGAGCTTACCCCTCTGCAGAGATGCTGTCAATGTCGTCTGCAGCCCCAGACGACTGGGCCATGAAATTTCACGGTCATTTATTTGACGAGTTGTCTTTTACTTAAACAGATTTGATAATAAATGACTGTCCTTCTTTTAATTATTTAAAGAACTGGAAATAAATATTGTGGTTTAAAATGTATTAAAATAATTTTCAATGGAACAACCCCAAACCCAATGTATTAGTATCGAGTATTATCAACATTATCGGGAATATTTAATTTTTAATGCGGAAGCACAGTCGACTGGACCAGCTTAATTCACCAACTGAATCTTTGCTGAGAGGTAAGACCACCCACCAAGGAGGGCCCTGGATATTACACTAAACAATATGATGGTGAGGTTCTAGTCCTGAAGATTTAGGGATTGTGGAGTACTTCTTCATTGCCATTACTCCCCGGTTCACGCTGACTCGGTATGGTAGCACCTGATAAGGCTTTATCTAGGGGTCATATAGAACATTTAAACTGAGTGCAAACAAACGACTTATACTAAATTGAATTAGAAGAAATAAAACTGCTTGATTATTTAATTGTGTGTAAATGAAACGTGTTGTTTAATTGAATTGTTTGAGATTGAAAGCAATACTTGGAAACATTTAACTGGGATCAAAAGAATAATCTTTAAGTCATTTAAAAAGTTTTCATCAAAATGTGTTTACAAATCATTTATATTTAATATATGTATAAAAAAGATTTATTGCAGAAGTACTGAGGTATAACCCTTACATCCATTTCGGCTAAGATCTACGCAACTGTATAGAACTTCTACGCAACTGTATAGAACCCAAAAGTGAGAAAAAACTCTGGAAGAACATAAATGGTTTTCGGAGAAATCAATCCACAACAAATTTCGCCTAGCGATTGAATTCTAGGTGTTCGTGCAAAAGACTTTGAGGCAACACTATTATTCTTGGACTTCTCCAAGGCATTTAACTCCATACATAGTGGGAAGATGGAACAAATACTTCTCGCCAACGACATCCCCAATTAAACCGTCGCAGCCATAATGATGCTATATAAACATACGAAAGTAAAAATCCACTCACCGGATGGAGACTAGTCTACTTCGACATTGTAGCAGGTGTGCTGCAAGGAGACACATTAGCCCCCTATCTGTTTTTCATCTGCCTAGACTACTTGCTTAGGATGCCTATTGATATAATGAATGGAAACGGTTTTAAGCTGGTAAATTAATAGTTGTGCTTTAATCAAAGAGGTGATATCTTCATACTAAAGAGCAGCCCTCTGAAACTAGTGGAGAAGTTCACCTATCCTGGAAGCAGCGTCTCATCAACCTAGAATAGCTTCAATACGCAACTAGCAAAGCCGAGAACAGCTATCGATGGGCACTCGGTCATATGGAAGTCAGACCTGACTGATAAAATAAAACGCAGTTTTTACCAAGCAGTGGTTATATCGATACTGTTATATGGATACACTACATGCATGCTCTCTAAATGTATGAAGAAAAAGCTTGACGGCAATCACACTAGAATCCTGCAGGCCATATTAAACAAGTCCTGGAGGCAAGAACCGACAAACCATCCGCTGTACGACCGATCACCTCCCATCACGAAAACTACCTAAATTAGACGAACCAGACATGCAGGACACTGCCGGAGAAGTACAGACGAACTCATAAGCAACGTACCCCTGTGGACCCCTGGGCATGGACGAGCAAAAGATGGGCAACCAGCTAGAACATATACACAAAAGCTCTGTGCTGATACATATTGTACTCTGGAAAACCTCATGGGAGCAATGGACGATAGAAACGTGTGGTGAGAGAGAGTCAGGTAGATCCGTGTTAGCAGTGCGATGATGATGATGATGATGATATATGATTTGGCATGAAGTAACCAACAATGAATGATATACCCTAAAACCAGCAAAACCAAATTTATTGCAGATAACGACAGAAGATAAGCTCGGAAAAGTGTTTATTCTTGTACATTTTCTCTACCGATCTATCAGAATTCTTGCCCACAATGGCACAAGCTCACTGGACTTCAACAAAGAATCAAACTCATTAAACTAAGAATATCTAAGTGGCGTGACAATTATCGACGCAGGAATTGCTCTTGGCGATCATGGTTTAAATCCCGACAGAAACTGTTTTCGTTTTACTTTTAATGGCCTTGCTGTAGAAAAAATGAAGAGCAGATTAAGCGCTATAGAATTTGAACAGGAAGCTGAGAAGAGTAAGAAAAATCCTGAAGTAAAACAATGAGTTGACATTGTTCATGGGAAAGTGATTGGGTAAATAGACAGACTCGTAATTAGCTGCAATACTCGCCTTTAAACATTACACCGAAGAGAGATGTCCACACACACACACACACACACGCGCACACACACACACACACACACACATATATATATATATATATATATATATATAGTACAGTTGATAATTTAGAAACAATTGGGGTTCATTTCGGTCATAGCCCAGATGGAACGGTAGACTAAGGTAGATAGTTGATCCTTCGTTTTCTACGAATGGGCACAAATGTGTGTAAAAAACTATCAGTATATTTATGCAATATCTATCTACCTATCTATCTATCTATCTTTTTCTGGACGCTCACTTATGTATATATGCATTGTGCGTATGTATGTGTGTGCGTGTGTGTGTGTGTTTTATTATCGCTCAGGGTCTACCTCACTTAAATGTACGTTTTCAGTAATTGTGACAACTTTAAAATGTTCCACTTAGATGACTTTCCAGGAAACAATGAAAACAGTTATCTTTGTTAAAAAGTTGATGTCTACCTTTAAAAGGTGTGAACTAAGAGAGGAACCAATATAACAAAAACGAGTCTAATTATCCTGTAGTTTATTCTTTGAACTGAAATGTCCGTTATTTTTCACAGTAATTTTTTTCAAATTATACATAATTATATATACATATTTTTGAGTATTAGTACACGGCACTGGGAATGAAAAAAAAAATGTATATTCTCTCTCTCTCTCTCTCTCTATCTCTCTCTCTCTCTCACACACACACACACACACACACATACAAACATATATATATATATATATATATATATATATATATATATATATATATATATATGCAGGGTACGCTGTGTAAATTGTCCTCTAAATTACGCTAAAATGAAAATAACATTGTGATCTCTCATTATCAGATATATTCACCAAAATTACATGAAAATATCTCGAAATTCTCTTGATTAGATTTATTTAGACAAATCGACTAAGGCTTTAACCCCGGCTTCCAGACGACTTTGGAATTTTCTGCAAGCTTATTCCAGGGCCTCTTTGTTTAGAGCAGTAAATGCTTCCGTTATACTTGCCTTGTCATTTGTACTGTACGGAGGTATTTTGTGCTTCTTTTAAACGCACCACACTCATTATAATCAAGAGGATTGCAATCTTATGAGTTAGGATGTCGGTTGTTGCGGTCGCAGACATTTTCTGACAAACAAGTCTGGGTTCATTTTTTTGTGGGACATAGTGTAGGGCCCTGTTACCAAACTTAGGGTGGTCAAGCAGCCACCCTCTCGATCCAGGAAAATCCTACCTTCGCCAGGAGCTTGATGTAGGCCTCTCAATTGAGTCGGATTCGATATGGAAAGATGAATTCAGGCTGAACGTCATCCTCACTAGTGACTATGATGAGGCCTGGTTATGTCGTTTTCATCTTAGGGGGACTGAGCAAGCTAACGGCTGTTCTGTGAGTTCAGCATAGAATGCAGGGAGAACATTTTCATATCTACATGTTCTGTTGGAAGGGAAATTTCCATGAAAAAAAAAATAGCCATTTCTTATCCTGTATGAGAATAACGAACGTCTTCATGTAGTACTGACCAGACAAGAGAATCAGATATTCGCACGTCGCTGGCTAAAAACTTGATTGGCTTTCTGTGAATATTGTCAGTAATAGCCTGGACCTCACCATCAAATTCGGGAGTTCTTTTCCTATCAAAAAGATCAGGGGAAAGCTTCCAAGTTGCCGCAATTAAGTAATCAACATTGAACTCCTATAACTCTTGCCCAATCATCTGAAGTGTCTACAGACAAATAACCAATCTTCATATTGAAGCTTTTTGCGTAAATGCCAAGCAGTACATCATGCCGTTTCCAAGTTTCTGGACAAATGAATTGAGCCATGATACTAGTTTCATCACAGAGTGTGTCCTGCTAGTTTGTTTCACAGTTGACAAAACCTGAAACAGGGTGGGGTGCTCGTGGTGTAATGGTTAAAACGATGAACTGCGGAATCGTAGTAAGAGAGTTCGTACTCCAGTTGCGCTATTACGTTCACTTTCGGGCAAATACCATTGGAAAAGGAATGAACCACCTTATCCTCCCAGCTATGGGTTAAATAGTACCACTACTGTTCATTTATGAGAATAGCTTTGGCATTAAATGACCTACAAAGGTCGATATGCCATTAAACAAAGAAACCAAACCAAACCAAACCTGAAACAAGCAATGCATATGAGCGAAATTAATTTAAAAGGGTAAAAATTTACACACTGAACTCTATTAGCTTACTTGGGTGGTTTTGTTTTATGGCAAATTAACCCATGTAGATTAATTAATGAAAAATGCTGTTTATAGTTTGTTTTAAACGAGCCTACATACATTTATTTCAACAGGGTTAAATGTTTTAAAATATTGCTATCTAGTCTTTAATTGTTTTATCTGCAGAAACTCTAGACATTCTATTCAATGTTATTCATTCGCTTGCACTCAGTCGAAGTGTTTTAAGTACATGAATTTATTATATTTTTCAATTTAAATCATACAAAAGACACTTATTGGTATTTTAAGACATAGAAAAGATCATAATAGGTATTAAAAGACACACACACACACACACACACACACACACACACACACACACACACACACACACACACATATATATATATATATATATATATATATATATATATATATATTTGCCTTATATACATATATATATATATATATATGCCTGATACATAAGACTGTAATACGTATTACAAGACAGAGATAAGACCCTAATAGGTATTAAAAGACATAAATGAGACTCTAAAAGATATTATAATACATAGATTTATATTTTTCTATTTGACTCACATATAATACCCTAATACGTATTACAAGAAATACATAAGACCTTAATACATAAAAGCGTTGTAGAATGCATCTACTGGCTTTTTGCAGTGGAGTAAGGTACCCAACTAGTGTTCTGGATATATCACTAAATCACCAGATGGTGAGGCTCCAATCTTGGAGTTTTGAGTAATAAGGAGAACCCCATAAATGCACTTACTGCCACGTCCACTCAGACCCGACTGGAAGGTAATACTTGTTAGGGTACCATCTATGGGTGAAATGGAACTTTGACCAACGACTTTTTAACCGTTTACCCATTGGAAAACAAATGACTGACGTGTAAGTGAATTGTTTGTGTAACATAGCAAAACTTGATAACATGTAAGTAAATGAAAATTAAACTATAAGTGTTGAATAATAATACCTGAAGCTGTTCAAGTAAATGCAAACATTTAATTATTGGTATTACATGGAAAAATTTAACTGCGTTCAAATGAATGATAAGTTGAGTACAATTATTAGTCATCAATAGTAAAACTTAAAATAATCTGTGTACAAATAACATTACAAGTGTGAAACAATTTTACTGTTTGCAGGAATAGTTATAATTGCGTGAAAACACATTATCTTTTAATCATTTAAAATAGAATTACGTGGGACATTCAATAAGTTTCCTGACTTTTTTGTTCAGGCATTTAAGATTGTCGTAGACTCTTGAAAATTCAGTATGTTATAACTATACATCTTAGGAGATGACTGACTAATCTCTATGATTTCAGGTTCAAAGGAACAGCTACAGCAGGAATTGGAATAAACTCTACTAAATCCTGATTGTCACATCTGGTGAATTTCAAAAATGCAATTATATATTTATATAGATATATATGTATATGTAAACGGAGATATACATATATGTATCTATGAATATGTGTGCATATATATTTGTGTCTGTAGTTGTTTATATATATATATATATATATATATATATATATATATATATATATATATGAATGAATATGCATATGCACTCATACATATGTATATATATACATACAATTATATATATGCGCGATGCTTTCAATACGTTTCCAGACATTTTTTGTGCAGGCATTTAAAATTGTCGTAGACTCTTGAAAATTCAGTATGTTATTATTATACCTCTTATGAGATGACCGACCAATTTTTATGATTTCAGGTTCAAATGACCAGCTACAGCAGCAATTGGAATACACCCTACTAAAGCCTGATTGTCACAGCTGGTGAATTTCAAAAATGCAATCTGGACATGAGGACACTTTAGAAGAGCGATATGCAATAAAATTCTGTTTTAAACATGGAAGAAATGCCACAGAAAAGAATCGAATGCTTCAGACTGCTTTTGAACCATCTTGCATGAATCGAGTATCAGTTTTTGAGTAGCATAAGAGATCCAAGGAAATCAGGGAGTCTGTGTAGGATGATGAGAGGTGTGGGAGGAGTGAGGATGTCAATATATCAGAGTTGATTGGCCAAAGAATAAGGGTTAGGGTTAAGGTGACTATGTTGAGGTTTTAAGGGAGTTCAGGAAGAGATTCCCAGGGAAGAGGCCAGCACTCTTCAAATCGGGTCCGTGATATTTCCACCTGCACAATGCATCAGTCCACAACTCCATCTTTGTTACAGACTACTTGACCAAGATTGGCATCAAGACAGTTCCTCAACCTCCATATAGTCCAGACATTGATCCCTGTGACATTTGGTTATTGCCTAAGCTCAGAGGCTGTCGTTATGAGATAATTAAGGAGATGAAAGAGGCTGTAACGAAAGGCATTCACACGCTCACAGAAGAGGAGTTCCATGGGGCCTTCCAGAAGTTGTTTGGACGGTACAAAAGTGCATTGCAGCCGCAGGAGATTACTTCGAAGAGGATTTGAGTTTCCTGTGTGTACTCCCAATAAAAGTGCCCATACGAAAAAAGTCTGGCAACTTATTCAATGATCCTCATATATATACACACACACATATATATATATATAGAGAGAGAGAGAGAGAGACATCACACCTCATAGTTGAGGGCGTAGTATGTGATGACTTCATTAGAGGTAAAATTTCCAACGACACTAAACTATCTGCAGATGAGGCTATAATTTTAAAGCTTTGGGAAATGTGGAAGACCTCTTCATCACCAATACTCCTAGGTCCATTCTGAACCGATATGGTTGTTGGATGGGTTTTATATCATATCATTTTTTAAGTCAGGTTATTCCAACCCGAATCAAGTTTGTATGTATATATAAATGTCTACTGAATATGATTTGTAAACGTATATTTTGTTTATAACATTTTTCAAAATGCCGGAGTTCATTTTTTATCACACACTTAAATGGTTTTAAGTATTGCTATGAAACACTTAACACGGTTTCCTGTGTGTACCATCAATAAAATTGCCCATACGAAAAAAGTCTGGAAACTTATTGAATGATTCACGTCCATACACACTATTCCCTTACAAATCATATCATATATTTATAACCATATATAAGAGTGTAAACAAATGATTAATATTGAATTAAATTCTAAGGTTTTACTAGGGGTGTATTCCAGTTCCTGCTGTAGCTGATTAATTGAACTTGAAATCATAAAAATTGGTCGGTCATCTCATAAGATGTATAGCAATAACATAGTGAATTTTTAAGACTCTATGCCAATTTTAAATGTCTATACCAAAACTTCTGGAAACGTATTGAAGGCACCACGTTACAAATCTCTATGCACACATATTCATTGATACATATATGTACATCTCCGTTTTTATATACACGTATATATATATATATATATAATATATATATATATATAATATATATATATATATATATAATGTTTGTAAAGACATTGAGTCAGTTTATCAGGAAATTTGTAATTTTCTCTTTGACATCTGCATCGAGTTTAGTGTATTCCGATAACAATAGATTTTTCTTCTTCATTATTCGAAATTACCATTTTGCAGTTGCTTTTAAATTTGTTTTTGTACATTTAATGTTTTGGTCAGCACACCAATACTTGTATTTATGTCGTCATTTTTACAGTTGTTATTAACCCAAACTTCTGGGTTGTTTTCCAAATTTCCAAATTTTCATAGACAAATGTCAATTTTTCAGACACATTTTTTCCTTGGCATCTTTTTCAAGAACGCTTTATTATTCTTCCGATACCCCACCAACTTTTAATTTACTTCCTTACTGTAGCAAAGTTTTCTTTTTTAAGATCACAAGTAAAAAAAAAAAAATCTAAACTAGTATCATATTTAATTTTTTTTTTTTTGTCTGTGAAGCCATGGAATATTTTCAGCAACAGAATTTTGTGCAAGTGAATACCACTGAACAATAACAACACACACACACACACACACACACACACACACACACACACACACACACACACACACATATATATATATATATATATATATATATAGAGAGAGAGAGAGAGAGAGGTTTTGGTTTTGATTGGTTTGGTTTGGTTTAAGGCATATCAACCACTGGTGGTTATCTAATGCCAAATCCTGTTTTTACATATATATTGAATACTTGATTTGTAAACACATTTGTCAGATACACGCAGTTAATTGATCAAGCAGTTCTGTTTGCAACAATTCCATTTAGCATTTGTCAACAAAGTTAAATGTTTCTAAGTATTGCTATGAACCGGTAACAGTTCAGTTCTATATCATTCGTTTGTTGTTGTTGTTTTTTTTTTTTTTTGGTTTGGTTTGTTAGGTTTTATGGCATATCAACCCTTGTAGGTTATTTAACGCCAAATCTATTTTTATTTAAATAATCAGTTCTATTTTTTTAAAATTCAGTTTAGCATGAGTACACAGTTTAATTGTCAAAAACATTTCTATTTCAAACTATTCAAGCAGTTATATATAACAATTTAGTTTTGTGTAAGTACAGTTTCAATGCCAAAAGCAGTTTGATTTCAAATAATTCAGTTTAGCATAAGCACGTAGATTAAATGTTAGTACAGTTTAATCGTGAAAAACATTTCTATTTCGAGCTATTCCGTTTAGTCAAGCAGTTCTTATTTAGCTAAATCAGTTTAGTATCAGCGCAGATTTTGTTTACAAACAGTTACATATCCAAACAGTTCTATGTTAAACAACTCAGTTTAGTGAAAATACAGTTTAAATGTAAAAACAGTTCTTTTCGAAATAATTCAGTTTAACATTGGCACGCAGTTTAAATGTAAGTACGGTTGAATTGTCAAAAACATTTCTATTTCAAGCTATTCAGTTTAACCCATAAATAGGACCCTATCAGGTGCTACCATGCCAGGCCAGAGTGGACCTGGGAGCAATGGCAATGAAGGGGCGCTCCGTATTTCCCAAGGCCCCAGCATTACTGGGACCTCACCATCAGACTGTTTAGTGTCATATCCAAGACACTCATTGGGGGGGGTCTTACCCCCCTGCAGAGGAACAGTCAGTTTATTCGGCAGCCCCAGTCAACTGGGTAATCATTCATTTGTGTATAGAGAGTTAAATGTTAATACAGTTGTATTTCTTACAATTTGATTTAGCATAAACCATTTGTTTGCACTCAGTTTAAATGTCAAACATTTCCATTTTACCCCTAGATAGAACTCTATCAGGTGTTTCCGTTGCGTGTTGGAGTGGATCTGGGAGTAATCCACATTCCCTAAATCTCAAGCATTACCGGAACCTCTCAATAAGATGTTTTAGTGACCTAACAGGACACTGGATGTAGCTGAGGTGTTACCCCTCTGTAGAGATGTAGTCGAGTGGGCTAGAGAAAAGTTTAACCAATCCTCATTTAGGGCAAATGGGTAAGTTTGGGCCTACCAGCTGCTAATTTATGTTTTGGGGTCAACTTATTCAGCAGGATGAGTTCTAAACAAGAATTTCTTGTTAAAAACCGCTGACATACAGGGTAGATGAACTTGTACACCGCAATTTAATATAACAGATACTTTATTTTATACTCTGGTAATTTAGTTATGGACTAAGCTTTATTAGCTATGACACCAAGTCAGATCTACATGACAGCCAGTAAGAAATTTACATTTTAAGTAGGGACAGCTAATTTTTCTTGCTATAAACAATACCACGTGCAGTGTCATAAAAGAGTAATGGGATTGATGTGAAGATTATATGGATGTGCCATACACAGACTTTGCAAGATAATGAGGCAGATATATATATATATGAACATAAACAATATATATATATATATTTGGTGTTTTGTGGAGTGTTCAGTCTACCAATCTGTTTATCTCAGTATATATATATATATATATATATATATATATATATATATATATATATATATATATATATATACTGAGATAAACAGATTGGTAGACTGAACACTCCACAAAACACCAACTATACGGCCACCTACCTCACATCACGAAAACTATCCAAGTTAGACGAACTAGACATACAGGATACTGCTGGAGAAGCAAGGACGGGCTCATAAGTGATGTGCTCCTATGGACACCCACATATGGCCGAGCAAAAGCAGGACGACCAGCTCGAACATACATACAGGAGCTATGTGAGGATGGATGTAGCCCTGAAGACCTGCCAGAGGCGATGAACGATAGAGAGAAGGTCAGGAATATCCGTGCTGGCGACACATGATGATATATGTGTGTGTGTGTGTGTGTGTTGTTATTATTATTATTATTATTATTATTATTATTATTATTATTATTATCATTATTATTATTATTATTATTATTAATTTACTAAGGCGGATCATTTTATTTATAATTTAAAATGATTTAACTATAAATGGCTCCTTTCTTCCTGTTTTTCTTCAATAGCAACGACCAGAATCAACTGAAACAGTAAAATTAAGAAAAAGTGGGGTAGTATTAACAAATAAATACTTAAAAAGGATGTAAAAAGAAAAACAAAAAATCCTACAACTCTCCAAATTTCCACCAGACTCTCCAAATAGATAGAGTGTGTAGAATTGTCTTCACTGTCAACAGAGGCTGGGGTGAAATAGTGTAAATGTTATGGCTTCGAGAACCGCCAGAGGTTTCTTTCATAAAGATTCGTGCAAGACAGGGAAATGATCATCTGATACATTAGTTGGGATTCATTCGCTATGAAATCTAGGAAGATCAACCTTGTGAAATGTCTTACCCATTGGGCGCTGATGATTTGTTCTAATAGCAGGATCGATGCTGAAATTTTAAAAGTTTTTGATATTTTTCAAAGGAATATATACCTAGACAAGTCATTTTGAGTGGCATTAGATCAACGATATCAAAATTTAATACCATTAAATCATTTGGTCCTTCTAAATGTCCGGTATACGAGAAAGTCCTATGGATTTGATCTGTAAATCAGTTTTTTGTTGACAAAATCTATGGGTTGTTTATGCGCTGTTTTAAGTCGACTGAGGTGAGAAGTATCTTCATCAAAAGATCTGCCATTTGATCTTCCCAAAAAGATATCATAGCAATACTTCAATAAATAATGATGCTCTATAAATTCCAATGTCCGTGTGATGCTGATTATATAGTTAGGACTAACCAAAGGCAGTAAGTTAGAGTCAAGCAGCACCTCTCACGAGAGTCACTTAGACGGTACCAAGAAACAACATCCGGGTCTTCACAAGCACAAGATTCAACTATCAGTGATCACTTCTGCGAACATTATGCCGGAAAATTACTCAGTTGATTATGATTTGTTTTAAACAATCAAATCAGATGATTTCTCCTATTAAGTTAATAATACAATTCTACTGTACCGAAAATGTGTTTATATATATATATATATATAATATATATATATATATATATATAAGTAAAGTTGGCGACCGTAGACGAGGGTAAAACGAAGGCTCCCTTTTCAATAGCTTCTACAACGAGGTGTAGGTGAGGGCGCAGCTGCTTTCCCTGGATTGCTCCACTTGACCCTTGATCCTTAACTTATAATGCCGAGAGTTAAGTAAGGTGGCCTCAAGTACCAAGTCTTTGGTTTGACTCGACCCTGGAGAGAGAAAGAGACCGTGAAAACGAGAAAGAACGAGTGAGGAGTTGGGAAAGACAGACAGACAGACAGACAGAGAGAGGGAGAGAGAGAGAGAGGGAGAAAGAGAGAGAGAGAGAGAGAGAGTGTGTGTGTGTGTGTGTGTGTGTGTGTGTGTGTGTGTGTGTGTGTGTGTGTGTGTGTTGGTCTGTTACAAGAAAGGAAAAGAGAAGTAGATGTGTAGCCTTTTCAAGAAAGTTTTATGTAAATGTTCATATATGTCTGTTGTTTAGTCGTTATACAATTATAAGCGGAAACATAATCAAACATAATGACGACGTTCAATGAACGAACCAAACACACTCCTTTATAAAAATATATCTCTCATTTTATTCTCGAAAGAGCCCACTGTTGTTGTTAATTGAGAGATAGATGGAGAGACATATATTCAGAGAGGGGACTTGTTTCCAAATCTTCTTTCAGGAGCAAGGGGGTGCCAACGCTTGCACCCCCTTGCAAGCTCATCAGAGACGCCTCTGATAGGCTGCGTGTTCCTCCCCCAAGAGCGATTCTCTGCACTCTGTCCAAATCTGACCACGTGGTTTTTATCACATCGTCTCCTTCCGATTACACACCTGTTCGACCTAAGTGATCTGATGCGCCGTCATCTTCCTGTTTATTCATCTGTGACAGCTTGCCAAAGCACACAGCGTCACTAGGAACGAACCGAAAATCCATGTCATATGTTTTATAACACGTACATATATGCATGAATGTATGCACGTGTAGCCAGATGCTTTTTGTGTATATATCTTCCTTAGCTTTCCTTGAACTTGTGGCAAATATAAGCCAACTTTTTATATTAAAACCAAACAGAAGTTTTTACTTGTAGAAATTTATATTTAAAAGTCTTGACACTTTTAACATTTTTATATTTTAAATTGACTGTTATCCTAACCTTAATTAAATACACAGTTGTTTCCTAATTGATTATGATGCAAATTGGTGAAAATATCTATTTCTTTCTATCTATCTATCTATATATGAAAGATTATATATATATGTATATATATGAAAAATCTTATCAGAACTTGATATTATTTGACTGCAAGGAATATATATATATATATATATATATATATATATATATATATATATATATATATATATACATATATATATATATATATATATATATATATATATATATATATATATATATATATACGACGCTATACAATATGTAAGAGGATTTTTTTTTAAAGAAAAATACTTTTTCTGAATTATTTTTTGATAAATGTAAACTATGCATTGCTTGCAATTGGTTTGTGACCGAAACATCTTTTGTTCCGAAAAATATTTGTTTTGGGGCTATTCAAGTTGGCGGGAAATCAATCATCATGCTGGAATAGTTCTCAGCCATTAATTATTGTTTATTGATATGTTTAAATCGAGTAAAATTTATATAAGAATTGGTGATGAGTAAGGAAAATAATGTTTTAGTCAAAAATGTTAACAAATCCGTAAATCATGAAAAAGCCATTACGAGTTTAAGTAGAAAAGCCATAAAGAGGAAATAACACTATCCAGTAAAGAAAAAATTCAGTCCGCAGCGGTCAGTAAAAAATATTATCTTGACACTCTTCTAAGGCATGAAAAGACCCAGCCGTATTGATTACATTGAAATGGGTGCAACGAAAAACAGTGTTTCCTATTGTCAACATCTTTGGTGAAAATCACTGTATTTGTTAAATTAACCTCTTATATATATATATATATATATATATATATATATATATATATATATATATATATATATATATGTGTGTGTGTGTTCAGCTATGATCTAAATGTTCAACACAGCGCTTAGTTTGACCAGTGTAGAATGATTTTTTTGGCATTTATCAAATAAAGGACTATTTTTAATGTACTTGTTATTTTGCCGTTTACATCATGGTTGTTCGTATTGAGCACTGCTACACTCCTCTTCAGTCGGTCATCCTCAAAAAAGTTTTAAGGATTTCGAATTAAACCCTTTATCCACTAGGCCATCTTCTCTCGTTGATAAAAGCAACGGTTCAAATTTATCTGGCTATAGGACAGTTGTTCGTTCGATTCCTTTATGAAGTTGTATTTAATGGAAAACCCCTTTTTTAATAGAAGGGACAGACAAGAAAATAAGAGAGTCTCAAGAATGTTAACGCTTACATTTGAAGAAAGATCGTTTGAGCAGTAGGAACATGACACACCATTTTTGGATAATCTCATAAAACTAATTGCATTATTTAACCAACTAGAACGGTTCCTACTAAAAGTAAAAGACTTCGATTTGTATCCACTTTTGCCAACGCCGAAGGTATAAATAAAGCTAAAATTGTCTTGTGAATCTCTACACCGAAAAGAGTAGCAAGAATTCATGTCGCCCAAACAGGCAATATACCAGCTAACACTTATATGAATATTTCCTTTTTTTCTGCCGTCCGAAGGTCGCTTTTTACGCAGACAACCTGGAGTCAATCTTCAAATACTATCAACTCTGATTTTGGTCCTTTTCCCACATAAATTAAAACTAAAAACACTTATGCTATAACTTTGTAAGTCAGGCT